>JANJGK010005083.1:0-7500 GCA_039081455.1 Macrobrachium rosenbergii
ATATATATATATATATATATATATATATATATATATATATATATATATATATATATATATATATATATATATTATATATATATATATATATATATAATATATATATATATATATATATATATATATATATATATATATATATATATATATATATATATATATATATATATATATATATATATATATATATATATATATATATATATATATATATATATATATATATATATATATATATATATATATATATATATATATATATATATATATATATATATTATATATTATATATATATATATAATATAATATATATATATATATATATATATATATATATATATATATATATATATATATATATATATATATTAAGCATAAAAATCACATTATCGTGCTTCTCAGTTGTGTAGAGTAGGATCCACAGTAATAATCTTGATTATAAAGACGGAAACTTTCAGGTGAAAACGGAATTACAGGCATTAATGAAAATTTGTCAAATACATCAATCGACGTTCTCACTTATACATAAAAGAAATGTCAAGACATGTAAGATCACTGAAGAATGAAAATGCGAATTTTGCTAGTTACACCTTTCAGAATATACAGTAAATTTTTTCTCGTAATACTGTTATATGTTAAGAAAATTGACTTATATATATATATATATATATATATATATATATATATATATATATATATATATATATATATATATATTATATATATATGTATGTATATATATATATATATATTTATATGTATATGTATATATAGTATATATATATATATATATATATATATATAATATATATATATATATATATATATATATATATATATATATATATATATATATATATATATATATATATATGTATGTATGTATGTATGTATATATTAATATCCAGTTACCCTTTTCAGAGAGCATCACCTGTTTCGGAGATTCGGAACTGTAGAGCAATGATAACATACGTCAGAACACTACTCAAAACCTGAAAATAAGATATTGGTGGTAAACGTCTCCAGTATTCAAAATTATTAATAAAAATATAGTTTTACATGAAATTCTTTTTTAATTAGAAAATGTTTTATGAAACACATACACAAAAAAGAAAAAACTGAAATTCCGATTGATAAAAAAAACTGAAAAACCAGCTTACAGGCAGAAGACAGTGACGACCCATGGTAAAAAGTCCGCAGGGTGAGAATTGGGCTCCACACTCCAGCTGAGAAATCACGCTCTCCACCTGATCAGCGAGATAGTCAGTGCAAATGCTGCTTAAAATGATTATGCTCAGCATTCACGCCCTCACATACTCTGTCAATTTCTTGAAGAAAATATAATCGACCTGGATGTACCCTCTAGCTAAGGAATTCACACAAGTAACTATGGGCTGCCATAATACAAAAGTATGCTCATGTTGAGTGACCTTGTCTCAAGCCAGCAAGAGCAGGAGAAGTAAATTTAATTTCAACAGCCATTTTAACATTAAGCTACATTCATTCACAGGTCTAAGTCCTGAAAGCTTATTGATGTAAAAAGCAATGGTTAATCTATACTGTACCTCTTCTGACGCCCTGAAACCTGGGATCCGTTGTGTTTGGAGACGTAGTTTTCTGAGCCAAAAGAGTCTCTGCAGGAAGGAAGAAGAAGAAGAGATGTTGTGACCAATACGAAAAAAATTTATGTCAAGTGAGGTTTTGTTTGCTAAGTCTTGTCCTTGTATAAACGTTCTCAGAGGGTTAGTAGGATAATAGTTGAAATATTGATGTGACACAACACATTATAAATTTATCATGTGATTGCAATAAGATTCATTAAAATTCTTCTGCATTAGTATTTCTTTTTTACAATATTTCCTATAATACCCAGCATGTAATAGAAACAAATTTGGCAATTGCAGAAAACCATCTTATCAAAATATGGGACCATACGCAGCTCTTTTATGTGGAAAACGGTGAGAAAATGGATTAAGAGCTATCTTTCGATCCCTCTGACAGTAATTCTTTGTAGCTGGATATGAGTGCATGTGCTGCAAGCAGATTTAAAACAACCTTGTTTCTTCAGTACTTGCATAAGCTTTCTCTTCTTATATATATAATATATATATATATATATATTATTATGATTAGCAAGAATTCGCTAGCAAATTACCTCCCCCCCCCTCCTTTGTTGTTGTTGGTTGTTCATTTACTGCCAGCCGGCCGATCGATAGACCATCTGTCTATCGACTTAAAACAAGGGTTAAAAGATTAAAGGCGCTCCCATTTTTGATAAAGATCTTTCCTTCGAGGCAAAAGTAATCTGGCTTGGGCGTTTCTCCTACAGGCCAAAACCTCCCCTGCGGGCAGCAGGTGCAATGAGTCAAAGCATCTGTGATGGACACCCCCCTGCCCCATAGGAGGGGATAAAAGGCAAAAGCCCACGAGGTCTCACACACACGCGGGCTGGAAGATATGGAGTGAACTTGTGAAGACGTCCTCAACACCTGGCCCCACCGATGCCCTTGCATCCTAACCACGTGGCCCTTCCCAAAGTATACTTCTCCTCGTGCCCTTCAACCGTATTCCTCGAGCCCACACGCCATTGCTTGGAGTTTCGAGGAGTCCCCATCGCCTTGCCCCTTTACGGAAGCCCTTGCATCTCACCACGTGGAAGAAACTCGTCCTCGGAAATCGCAAGTCATCCACGGACCGCCTTCTACACGCCCTCGGAAAATCTGCTAAGGTAAAGTGCCCTGGAAGAGCCCCATTTCAGTCACGCTTTTGTCTCGTAATATTTTCTTAAGGAGAAAGCCAGAAATCTCCCTTGTCTAATGTCCGTGCGCCTCTTGCATCGACAGTATTAATTCTTTATTACTCCTTTGGCACCCTCAGTGCAGCTTCGAATTCATTATTCTTTTGTCTATTTTCATTACTGGCGTATAATGTGCATATCTCTCATTTCAGAGGGATCCTATTTCGTGGAAGCTTCTCGGACAGTGTCTGGAATCCCCCAGTTTCATTCAATCCCGTAGGAATCTCCTTCAGGATAGTAGTCTACTTGAGTTCCTCTTTCCCGTACTGATATCATTTATGTAAATACACTCCTCTAAATTTGCCCACGTGTTTTACGTAATATTTCCCTCAGTAACAAGAGCCCTAAGCTCATATGAAATTCTCCTTTGTTTTCCTCTTTTTTTACGTTTTCCCGTACCCACGAAGTCAGAATCACAAGGCTAAATTAACTTAAATTGTTGCTACCTGTCTCACAGAGCATATTTCAAACTAAAACCACGGAAAAACGTAAAAATGGCGACCTGGCCATAGATCTCGTTTTGCAGTTGCAGTTCCCCTAGTGTTGCTTTATTGCATTTGCAACTTGCCAGATCAGCTATTAGCAAAGCTAAGCTGGGTACGAGACAATTACGAACCTTTTGTGTAAAACCAGCACACAGATCCAGAAAATTCCACGTAAGTAATGTGTTAATCTTAGTAAAACCTTTTTACAATCGTGACTGTTCCTAGGAATTAGAAATAGGGACGCATGTAATCACTGAGAGAAAAGAACCGCCGTATTAGATTCGTTAATGCATGCCTTTCAGGATAGGTAGTTAGGAAATAACCAGTGCTAACCATCCTTTGCTTCGAGGAATAGTGCGAAATTCCTCTGTGTTAAAATCCTTGCCATATTCTTGCTTCGAGGAATAGTGCGAAAGAAATTCCTCTGTGATAACTTTTACTTCGCATTTCGAATTAGCGAACTGTTATTTAGGCGCGAATAAATTCCCACGTGGGACACGACGAAGTCAGCTTGCATTGCTGAAAATTCTCTCAGTGTAGTTAGGATTCGAGTTAGGGTGTTAGGAAAGCGAAATTTAAACTCCGCTTATAGGGAAAATTACTAGGCCGTTGTACTGTTATCCTCTCAGACGACTGGGAAATTCCCCGGAATCCTAGACGGTATATAAATATACGGGTTCATTCACCCAGAATCTAAAAATACCTCCGGTGTTGGCCAAACGACCTGCACCCCCGCCCATGCCCGCGTGTGTAGCATTTTTTTTTTCCCCCATTCATTTCTCTTTGGGTTTCCCGTTAGTAATTTCTAAGTCCTAAGGGACGAATCGTAATTCCAAGTCCTAAGTGACTCCTAAAATTCTACGTCGCACGTGGCGAGAATTTCTCCAAATTCCAGTCCTCAGAGACTCCTAAAATTCTACGTCGCACGTGGCGAGAATTTCTCCAAATTCCAGTCCTTAGAGACTCCTAAAAATTCTACGTCGCACGTGGCGAGAATTTCTCCAAATTCCAGTCCTCAGAGACTCCTAAAATTCTACGTCGCACGTGGCGAGAATTTCTCCAAATTCCAGTCCTCAGAGACTCCTAAAATTCTACGTCGCACGTGGCGAGAATTCCTCCAAACTCCAGTCCTCAGAGACTCCTAAAATTCTACGTCGCACGTGGCGAGAATTTCTCCAAATTCCAGTCCTCAGAGACTCATACAAAAATTCTACGTCGCACGTGGCGAGAATTTCTCATTCCTGCGGGAACCCAAAATTAAGTACTTTTGAGACATTATATAGTGTAGTTCACACACATCTAAGCCCTTACGGGACTGATCATTCTAGTTCGTTAGAACAACTCCTTAACTTCACGCTACAGCCGGCCAAGTACGAGCGTGACAAAATCCAACTACGTCTTCCGAGACGCATATTAAAACTCGTTCGCCAAGAACAACCACGTCTTTCCAAGACACATCCAATTTTAACAAAGAGTCTTTTCAGACATATCCTATACCCATTATTCCAAGATGGCTAATACCAGAGCCCAACAAAACGAGGATTTCAAATTCTACATGTCCGCTGGGAAGGACATGGGACTATCGGGGCAAGATCTGAGAGCATGGGTTCAAGAGCGAGTGGACGATGCCAAGGCGGAGAGAGCAAGAGAACGTGAAGAGAGAGAGAGAGAACGTGAGGAGAGAGAGAGGGCAAGAATTGCCCAAGAGCAGGAGAAGGATAAAGAACGTGAGGAGAGAGAGAGGGAACGAATTGCCCAAGAGCAGGAGAAGGCTAAAGAACGTGAGGAGAGAGAGAGGGCAAGAATTGCCCAAGAACAACGAGAGGAGAGAGAACGAATCGCTCACGAACAACGGGAGGAAAAAGAACGTGCAGAGAGGGAAAGAGAACGTGAGAGAGAGAAGAGAGAGACAGAATCGCCCAAGAGAAAAGGGAGGAACGAGAATGGGAAGATCGAGAGCGACAGCGCGCCCACGAGCTCCAGATGCTAGAACGACAGCCCGCCACCCCCCCCGCCCCCTGCCGCGGGGATGAGTGCCCTCAGCCAAGCTCACTCGTTCATGCCAAAATGGACCGAGTCCGAACCCGAAGTATGGCTTGAAAGGGCCGAACGAGTCCTGGAGTGCTGCGATCTCTCCCCCGCGGAACTCTCCCTTGTTCTCACTAAATTCCTGGGCGGAAAGGCCCTCGTTGCCTACCACGCCCTTCCCGCCGACGATCGGGGAAACTGGGAAGCCGTACGCCAAGCAGTTACGAAGGCGTACGAGATTACCCCCGAGCGGTGGAGGAGACGTTGCAGAGAAGCAGGCCAGACTTGGTCCGATTGGGCGTACCATTCGGAGCGGGCGTTGACAAAATGGCTCGATTCCGAAGGAGCCACTAACACCGCCGAGGTACTCGAGCGGTTTAAATTCGAGCATTTCCCTGCGCTACGCCCCTCCTGCCCTCGCCACTCATATAGTGGAAAAAAGCCCCAGCAACACTCACCGAGTGTTGCCGAATAGCAGACATGTGGGAAACTCACCACCCTCAAGAAGGATCCATGGGGCGGAAGATAAATCCCCGTCCCTCCTCGGAGGTTCAAATTCCCACAAAAATGGGAACTCGGGCAAGCCCATAACTTGCCATTATTGCAAGAAAACGGGGCATTCCTCCGAACAGTGCCGGAACAAGAAACCGGCTCCTCTCTCTCCCGGAAAACCGACAAATAACTCGCCTGCGCCCTCCACAGGGGCAGCGCGGAAAGACTTTAGCCAGACCTTTTGCACGGCGTGCAAGGTCTATGGCCATTCTCCCGCATGGGCGAAATGCCCACGCAATAATAAATCAACTACTCCCCACCGTCGCCTTGGCCGTCACAGATCCCCAGTCATTAGGCCCTCCCGCCGAAGGGCCTGTATACGTGGCCCCTCCACGAGGTAGCGAGCCCGCGCGCCGAGTCACTGCTTTCGAGGACTCGGGGCGCGCAAATCTCCCTCATCCGAAGGGACAGAGTTCCCTACGGAGCTATCGTCAATAGACGAAAACTCGTCACGATCGAGGGAATAAATCAGTTCAAAATGATACTCCCTACGGTCCAATTGAGAGTCACAAGACCTCACCAATCCAAAATTTGCAATCTTGCAGTAGCAAGCCATCTCCCTGGAGGCTATGACGTCATCCTGGGACAGGACTTTCAGTCCCCACCGAAATCACGACAATCTAGGGGTCCACATTCCCCGAATCATTCCGCGGGCGCGAGTAGTCCTCCCCTGCTTCTCCCCTCAGCCAAGACTGGCGCCCCCTGGGTACCAGGAGGACGTGCAGTCCCCACCAGTGCCACCTGAGTACAATGTACAGTGGCCCCCCCGATCGGTTCCCGATCCCATTCCAGTGCCCGGCCCTGCCTCAGTGCCAGTGCCAGGGCCCCAACCAGATCTCCCTTCAGGAGATGCCAAATTCCTGCCGGTGCCACTTGCATGCCCCGAGCAGGGCCAAGCTTCGTCCGTCCTGACCGACGAGCCCAAGAAACCTCTGATAGCGCCTGACTCTGCCTAGTGCCAACGCCAGAGCGCTACGCCGATCTCCATTCACGGGATCCAACTCAGGACCCCCTCTCTTCCCCCGGCCTGGCACCGCTACCAGCGTCGGTCAGAGAGACGGTTCCTCCCGACCACCGCGGAAGCTCACCTGCAGGTGCGGCCTCGCAACCCGTGCCTGAGCTGGTCATCGTTACCTGCGAGCCGCTCACGCCGCCCCCGACCGCCTCCTCTCTGCCCCAGCCCGTCGCCGACGCAATTGCAAGTCAGGATTCTGCCATATCTCACTTGGCCGATGAACTACAAGAGCCGCGACGGATCATGGTAGAACCCGCACGGAACACTCCTGCGTCAGCTGTCGCATCAGCAGGCCCAGGTGGTACTCCGTGCCGCCCTCCGGTCGCGGGCCCTCCGCTTCCCCGGCCGAGGACAACTGTCCCCATTAAGAAAGACTCGAGGCGAAATTACCACGGGCGTGGGACATTCCAGGTAATTTACAAAGAGCTCTAGAGCTCCCATGGCACCTGTGCCGCCATTTCATCTTTCGAAGGTCTTGGCACCCCTAATCCAGAAGGGGATGTCAGGCCCTCCTCTATCTTCTTCCGTTCCTCAGGAACTTCTATCTCTTATCACCTTCTATGTAATCTTCCCTTAAATTAACCCCACAAGAGGCAATTAAATACGGGATACCATTCCCCAC
>JANJGK010005083.1:12500-51618 GCA_039081455.1 Macrobrachium rosenbergii
TGTGTAATTCCTATTTAAAATTTATAAGAACACACTCATAAGCTGTGGCATACGTTGTCGAACATTTCAGATGAACTTCCTCATAATTAAGTTTTTGCAACGTTAATGATTTCCGATTAGCCAACAAGAAGACAATTGAATGGCAGCTATAGGATCATTTTGTTTTATCTTTTCTTAAGGTGAGCTGAAACTTCAAATCTCTTAATCACTCTAATTATTTATAAAAGTATTTCAATAGTAAAAATTAAACTTAATCACGCTAGAGATTATTCGTAGTCCGTTTACGCGAGTTGTGGGTGTTTTTGATATTCAAACATATTACATTTATATTGTTTGATTAACATTAGCTTTATTTCTTTGCTGTTAAAGGCAATATCAATCAATGCTAAAACACAAGAGTTTCAAATCTCATTTCCATTATGATATAACGGCTTTTTTATATTTTAATTGCCTTAATTGCCTCTTGATGATCTCTTTATAGAGACGACGATCGATGTCGTCGTAAATACTCTTCTCAAAGTTAAGCTTTGAAGAATCTTTTGTAAGAGAAAACAAGATGGAACACAAGAACATTTACGAAATATTAAATGGGTTCAATTTTTTACTCGTAATTTTCTTATGCAAAACATTTTAATTAAAATTATCTCAATTTTTTAATTTTTATTTTGTTCCATCATATTCATGTGAAGGAGTTATAAACTTTGTGAAAATTATCTTCCTCAAAATCGGTTTATACAATTTTCTTGTATCACATGGCGATTTAACACCAAAGTTTCAGAATAATTAAATTTCACTCTCTTTTACTCTCTATATGATGCATCTTCATAACTTCATCGATGAAGGATACTAAAACTATATGATTTAGTAATTAAGTGTTCTATTCAAAACACTATAGCCTACATTAAGGATTATCCAATTAATCAATTTTGCCCTTTCATTCTGTAAAAGAAAACTATTGAGATGGCTGTTTGTCTGTCCGTCCGCACTTTTTCTGTCCGCCCGCAGGTCTCTGGCCTCGCTAATTTTTATTTTATTTAAGGTTAAAGTTAGCCATCATCGTGCGTCTGGCACCGCTATAGGTGCCAACAACACACGACACCACCGGGCAGTGGCTGAAAGTTTCATAGGCCGCAGCTGAGAGTTTCATGGGTCGTGGCTGAGAGTTTCATACAGCATTGTACGCTGTACAGAAAACTCTGTTTCGCCGAAGAAACTTTGGTACATTTATTACTGGTTCACTATCGCACTGAAGTTTACTTGTGATGTCGACTCCACAAGAGAACGAGGTCATTATGTAATGTGGGTTGGATGGAAAAGCACAACCGGCAACTAAAGGCGCTCTCAGAGCAAATGTTGTTGCGATGCGTGTGAACTGTCGCTTCCTTTCTCCGGTTATTTCACATTCGTTGGAAAATGAATTTGTAAAGTCATATAATCTAATTTGACCGAGTCAGATTTGTGTTGCCTAACTGGAATTATGTGCTTAAAGACAGCAGACTTTTTTTATTTTACATTTATTTCACTCTTGAAGGGATTTTATTCTTTGAGAGAGATTATTTTTCTTTACAGTAATGTGATTCAAGCAGCAGTAGTTGTCTTTCAAATGTCATAACACGTAACGCTTCAAAACGTATGGTTATTTAACATAAAGGGTTGTATTTTCCAGTTTTGGTATTTTTACCAATCTAGCAATAAATTCATATTTAGAAAAAAAAATATCTTAGAATTCTGTCCAGACAAGCCTGCAATATAAAAACAATATTATGCATCGACTGAAAGTTCACAAAACTTTCTAAGGCATATCGGCTTAAGTTAGTCTAATGGTACATTAAATGTTTGCAATGGCATCATAAGGAAAAACGGTTACGGGTGAATCAGTCTAGCAATATCTCATCCTTCTGATGAGGAGTCATGCAACCCTTTATGACTAAGGCATAGGATCTCTCTCTCTCTCTCTCTCTTTCTCCCTCTCTCTCTCTCTGTATGTATATATATATATATATATATATATATATATATATATATATATATATATATATATATATATATATATATATATATATATATATATATACACATACACACACACACACGCACATATATATATATATATATATATATATATATATATATATATATATATATATATATATATATATATATATATATATTGTGTGTGTCTGCGTGTGAGCGTGTGTATGCAGGGGAAATTTACATACTGAGTGGGCTAGCCCTGAGTACGTTGTTTTTCAGTTTTCAACAATGGACAACCATCGTATTAGTGGAAACTGTAAAAATAAACAAATTTCTGTCGTGTTTTGTGTTTCTGCTTATTGGTATTGAAAATATGTTTTATTTGCTCACTTTTTTGCCAAATAAAAAAACAGAAAATCTCTATACTCAGTGATATTAATTTTTTACCCCATTAAATAAATAACAGGAAGAGGAAGTTTCTGCTTTAATAGTTTAGTCATACAGTTGAAAACCATCCTCAGATGATGTGATTTCTTTTTAAATAAAAAGCGAAAACATTAATAATAATAATAATAATAATAATAATAATAATAATAATAATAATAATAATAATAATAATAATAATAATAATAATAATAATAATAATAATAATAATAAGGGGCGTTTCTGCGATTTCAATATGTACCTTACTATATGCGTCTGATAACACACTATTCATCAGCTTGCAGTTGTAACGTAAGGTTTCCGAGCCAGATATACCAACTACGTCCAAAAAAACAAGCTACAAGCTGATGGAAAAAATGTTATTCAACTTACACAGAAGACTACACACATTAAATGCCACAGAAACAGCTCTCTTATTCATCGATACTGCCCTTTGAGAAGCTCAGATCCCTAAAAATAATAACAAACACAATGCAGACTTTGAGCATATTTAAAGTTAAAAAAGGATTCTTCGAGAACATAAAATGCAGTTTAAATTCTGAACGTGTTAAACCTGCAGTATTTTATTAAAATTCGAATACTGCAGTGTTCTCATTTAAAAGCTTATTGCGACAAAGATTTTCCAATTCCTTCCAGTACTGTGGGCTGACAAATATATTAAACTCCTCCATAGTTTTGTGACTTCTTGTCATGCCGTCATGCAGTGAAACCTCACAGTAACGAAAAGATATTTAATTAATACGTAGTAAATTCAGCGAAAATAAACCAAAATTGTATATACAAATGATAACACTCTTCAGGACGAAGTAGGTCGATTCACATGACACTGAAACCTTTGCAGTCTTCTATTTCAGATTATAAAGTCACCAACAGGTCATTCCTAGCGGTGTGGTCACTTTAAGATGAATTGTGATCTGAGAAACGTACCACTCAGGAAAAAATAGATTCCCAGTGGAAGCAAGTTATGTTTATGGGCAAACATTATTTAGCAAGAGAATGGTGTCTTGCACGACATTCTTTTTAATAAACAGAATTTATCCCACAATATGTCTCGCTTTTCGAACAAATTAATAACTTTATTTCCGTGTATGTATGTATATATATATATATATATATATATATATATATATATATATATATATATATATATATATATATATATATATATGAAAATAAGAAGGCACAGGAAAAGACATTCATATATATATATATATATATATATATATATATATATATATATATATATATATATATATATATATATATATATATATATATATATATATACAATAACTTGTTCTAGAATCGAGATCATGTGAATCACCTGAATCTTTCACTTTCTCTTGCATTCCTGAATATTAGGAACCAGCGACTCCTTCACCTCGTATACATTGTCTAGCTGGTACTTTTTCTATCTTCCTTTTTACCTTTTCCCTATAACTTCCTGGTAATTGACTCTTTCTACATGCCTATTGGCCATAGCAAAGAGTAAATTCCTCCCTGTTGCTTTGGAAAACTCTCGCATCTCCATCATCAGAAAAAATGGGACCATAGCTGTCAAGAATCTATGTCTTTACATTGGCACTGGGATCAATAACCGAAGCCCCAAAGAAGTTTAATGAAAATGGACAGCCATATTGTCATCATTTTTTCCCTCAAGAGCTTCAGCCTAAGGTCACACAATAGGTAATGGAGAATTTTTTTCTCAGGTCACTGTAAATCGTGGTTGAATATCATAGAGAGATTTTCAATTAGTTTCTCCTCTGGTTCTCTTTGCTTCAGCTACTCATCTACATAATAGGGTTCATAACTGTAGCATTTACAGTATATGTGTCATATATATATATATATATATATATATATATATATATATATATATATATATATATATATATATATATATATATATATATATATATATATGTATATATATATATATATATATATATATATATATATATATATATATATATATATATATATATATATATATATGTGTATATATATATATATATATATATATATATATATATATATATATATATATATATATATATATATATATATATATATATATATATATGTATATATATATATATATATATATATATATATATATATATATATATATATATATATATATAATCAGAAAGCTACAAACGTCCTTTAATATCCAATTCACTCTACCTCGGAAATAATATATTTTCATATATGTTACCGAAGGGGAATTTTTAAGTTGATAATAAGTCCACCGTCCCGTGGTATCGAACCAGCGACGGACGAGGAATCAGGACTACAGTGACGCACTAACGAAATCGGCCTCTCTTGTGGCCGATTTCGTTAGTGCGTCACTGTAGTCCTGATTCCTCGTCCGTCGCTGGTTCGATCCTACGGGACGGTGGACTTATTATCAACTTAAAAATTCCCCTTCGGTAACATATATGAAAATATATTATTTCCGAGGTAGAGTGAATTGGATATTAAAGGACGTTTGTAGCTTTCTGATTGTATATGAATCACGGTGATGTGATAAATAGTCATATATATATATATATATATATATATATATATATATATATATATATATATATATATATATATATATATATATATATATATATATATATATATATATATATATATATATATATATATATATATATATAAAGGTGTGTGTATGCGTCAGTGTTTGTGTGTGCGGCCGCGCGGGAGTTTAGCGGCTGCGAGACCCTAAGATAATAGCAATGGTCACTGGAGTGGTGCTCCTATCACTGCAGAATCCAGGAAGTTTCTTTTCAATTTACTGCTTTTTTAAGATACAGCACATCTGATAACGAATAAAAAATTTAAAGGTTTATGTCTAAAAAAAAAAAAATAGCGACGCCTCTATCTGTGGGATAATGAATTAAAGTAACGGTTAAGTGTGCTACTGGCTATATATATATACATATATATATATATATATATATATATATATATATATATATATATATATATATATATATATATATATATATATATATATATATATATATATATGCCACATATACTGTAAATGCTACAGTTATCATCATCTAATTTCATTCTGGTAAAAAGAAAAAAGAATCAGCTTTAATTTCTTTGAATGCTGTCGCAGGTTTTTGGAAATTCCGTTCCGTCCTCCCTTTCAGACCATTAATCCTTTTTCTTACTGCTTCCAAGCAATCTGAAATTAGAGTTCTCTCTTTTCCCACCAAGGCAGAGATCGGGGAAGGACCGAAATTTCCCTCCCGCACCTCTTTTCATCAAGGGAGACCTCGGTTTCAGGCTCCATTTTTCCTTCTTTAACGACAGACTTTACAAAATTATTTTGCAAATCATGATGCGGGGGTATTAAAAATTGCTTGGTGACTGGTCTAAATAAAACACATTTTTTATCTCTATATTTAATTGTTAAAACCCTATTGAAACTCAGAATCGAGAATTTTTCATACTTACATATTCTATGGCTCCCACATCAGCTCATGCAAAACGTAATTTGGTAAATAAAGATGATTCTTGCATTTTAAATTTAGTGTATTCAAGTGAAGATTTTTTATATCTCTTTTATACTACAACATTAAGTTTTCACTTTATGGAGATTTTCAGATTTTTCTTAGTATATTTTAGGCAAATCCTTGTTTTCTTTTAACATTTGCTCAATAAACATTTCGCAATGGTATCTGCAAATTTTTATTATAGACTTAGGGTACATTTAGGCAAAATGTACGCTCAAGATATATAGTTCTTTTTTTTTTTTTTTTGCGTCGATAACATTGGAGTGCTCCAAAACTCAGTTACTAGTCTTTATTCTGAGATATATATATTCTTTAATATTTTGATTAAGATACCAATACCTATGTAATTATGACAACATCGCTGATTGCCGCTATTCTCACGTTCGACTTTATGTATTTAAGCAGGCTAGTTTTAAATTATTTTCTACCAACGCCGTATATACACATCTATTTCTGTTTTACTTTGTGCAATATTGTTCCTTACAGAATTATGAATTCATTTTCTCGGTGTTCTGTAAATTTAAAAGTTGCTTAAATTTTAGTCTCCCTTTTAATCAGATATATATATATATATATATATTTATATATATATATATATATATATATATATATATATATATATATATATATATATATATATATATATATATATATATATATATATATATATTACCCGACTGGTATTATTATAAATATCTCTTGAGATCTTGGGCTTTGTTGACAGCAAAAGTTCTTCCTAGTTTTGCGTTCACTTTATTTTTCTATTTCCTTGTTAGTGAATTTGGCATTGGTGAAATAATTGCCAGTCGAATATTGATATTAAGAGTGTTTAGAAACTTGGCATGATGAACATTTGGTAGATTATTTTACCTCTTAATAATTCAAGACATGTTCCTTATTAAAGGTAACTGCATAAACTCTCATTAGAATGAAATTATCATTACAGCTTCTTCCAGGCTTGAATAAGATATATTGATATAAAATGGGAAAGTTTCAAACTACTGTTCCTAATACTCATTACCTAAACAAGTATTTTAATTTTTTTTTTTATTAATCGTAACTGAATTAAATAATGAAGAGATGAAAATACCAAAGACCAGAAAAAATACAAGGCTGTGAGGAACATTCTTGTAAGGAAATCAATAAGAAACATGAGGTGTCTGATTTGACTGATATACTAGAACCTAAAGACGGCCTTCTTGTACATATCGGTAAGTTCAAGATACTTCAGGTGGAATCTTCATGAAAAAAGCATATAGGATGGAAAGCGCCAGGATGTGATGGAATCACTGCCGAGACGAATTTATCACTGATGAAGAGATGCCACTTCGAATTCTAACCAAAACGTTTTGCAGTCATAAAGAAACAAAGCCTTATGACTGAGAATTGGAAGTTATAGTAAGTATTGCAACGATAGATGACCTGACTAAAAGCGGTAACCTGAGGCTTTGCACATATGCCGCTTGTGGTGTAAATTTCCAGCAAACTGGAGAAAGGAACATGCTTTGAGATGAACACGAAGGCTTTATAAAATGCAGGAGGTTCATAGATAAAATATTTGTGTCAAAACGTATTGTTAAGCAAATTATGACACCAAAATCAATCTAATAGCTTATATTAATTGCGAAATGGCATTAGATAACGTTCATTGACCAATATTATGGAAGGTCTTATGTCACTGTGGTTCTCATGTTAAAGTTGTAAATCTAATTGAGACTATGAAACTGTCAGATACTAAGTTAATGCCGTAGCATATCTATCACGTTACTTGTGAAATCGTGTTTACTGCCCACAATAATGGCTTCTCATGAAAGGTGAGCAAGTTCCAAATTTTATTTTGTGGGATGCACCGTTATTGATGTTGTTGACCGAACCATACAGGGTTATAATAATATAATACAGTAACTGTTCTATCTTTACTTTTATATATGTCACCTTCAGTCTAACGTAACATATATCCTTGACCAACCCTTCACTTTGCTTTTTATTAAATCCTCTTGTCTTTTGTCTTGCTACTCAAATTCCTATCGTACATCTCCTTCATTATGGAAGTTTGTATTTTCCTTTAATGCCCACCTATTTTAATGAAAAGGGACAATATTTATACCCTTTTCAGTTATATTTGAAGTGCTTTCCTTATCAATATATTCTTTTCATACACCAGTCAGCCAGTCATTTACAAGCTCATCAATGAAGAGGTTTTTTCTTCTAATCCCATCTGCGCCATTCTTCGTACTCTTTCCTTGCCATTCTTACAATCTCCACAATTACTTCATCAAACATTCATACACCCACACTATCTCTTCCAGGTGGGGGTCATTCCGACCTGTATCTCTTTTGTCTTTCACCTTCAACAACGTTTCAGAATTAATCAGTCAAATGACACAAGATTATACTCTTTTCGGACAACACCTCTCCATTAGCATATTCACTGCATATTCATTTGCTGATTAAAATTCCGCTCTGCTTATTCGGCTTCACAAAAATAAATGCTTTTCTCCTGAGGAGGATTTTGGCGCCAATACGAAGACTATATCATTTTCTCAAACTTGAGCATAGTCATTCATGTAATGATGGCCACCTCCGGCTGAAAATATGCGCCCAGATTTGCTGCAGATTTGGGGAAGACACCAACTTTTAAAAAGATTCAGTCTTTTGTCACTTCGTTCTTAATAACCTTCTCTAGCATGCACTTCAAAGAAAATCACTACTCCCTCCCTAAACTATTTCCTTTTTCCTTGTCAAAAGTGCTACATTTTTAGACACTATCATTAGATAAAATTGCAGCCTGCCTTCAGTTTTTTAATAAAATGATAATCAGATATAACTCATGCAACTTTTCTTCCCACCAGATAGGCTTCGCTCTCATCTTATACTAACCTCTAATCTAACGAAATCTTCCCATTGGCATTTTCAAATATTTAAGCATCCTTCTTGGTATAATTCTACAAAGCTTTCTATCGACTTGTTTTCTTAAGAAACTCCATGCATCCCAATATCATCTCTTTCGGTAAACAACTTTTTCATTTAAATTTCATGACATGGAAACAATTGCTCGTTCTTCAGACCTAATCAGGGACAGATTCTGATTCAGATTCTCCTAGAATCTGTCCTGAAAAATATTTCCTTACTGGTAACATTTTATCCTGCCTGTTCGACCCTATCCTTTCAGTCCTCTTTGTATACGTCCATCTTTTCAACAAATTTTTCCTAGAACAACGAGAATTACATCCGTTCTCTGCATACAACACCATTTAACCTTTGTTTCAATAGTTGTAAAATATACATGTTTCATAAAACAATTCAACTATCACTCCCAATTAGAATCTCACGAATTGATATTTGAACTTTTCTTTTGATATCTGCAACAAAGACTGCAGGGTAAGCTGTGGAGCTTCATACCTTATATCCCAGCCACTATGTACATGCCACATCCATCAGAGACACTAAAACACCATTAGTGAAATCTTTTTCGTCCTCATTCTCTGTCTCTGTCTATGTACAGTATATATATATATATATATATATATATATATATATATATATATATATATATATATATATATATATATATATATATATATATATATATATATATATATATACACACACACACACACACACATATATATATATATATATATATATATATATATATATATATATATATATATATATATATATATATATATATATATATATATATATATATATATATATATTTATATATATATATATATATATATATATATATATATATATATATATATATATATATATATATATATATATATAAATATATATTATCAAATTGGGTACAGTTGGTATAACTGATAAGAAAGTTAAGGATAGGTACTTAAGAGTGCCAACATGATGGTCTGCGCTCCTAGACAGGCGAAAGGTGAATGACGATTGGCTCAGCAGGACTGGTTTATAAAGGAGCCTTAGATCGGCTTACCGAACTCTTTCGCCTTTCTAAGTTTTGACTGGGTGCTGGGACGTGCAACTGGACCTGAGGGAAGGTGTCCTGCCTACTGACTGGCAGAAAGGGTGGCATCTAGTTTCTGTTGTTGGGTACTGATCTTAGGACAGCTGAGCTGAAGGACGTGGAGTTCTTATGGACGAGACGATTTAAGGATGAACACTCCAGGTTGCTGAATGTTGTTTATATAAAGTACTTTTGGTTGCATTATTGCTTCATGGTGATAGGCTTAGTACAGTTTCGTAGTACTTAATAGGGCGACATAATATGTGAATGTCTTGCAGGGTAATTATTAAGCTAAAGAACTGGCGGGAAAAACATTCGATCTTTGCGTGCTTACAGGTAAAATCAATAAGGATGAGATTAGGCGGGAAACGAGATAAGTAGTCTGTTTTATACGGCTCCCCATTTAAAGTATTCTAATCTTTTTGATTACGATACCTATCAGTTGTTTAATGTAGAGACAGACGCAAGAATAAGTGCATAAGTTATTTGGTATTGGTTTCATGCTCTGTACCGTTTTTGTTCATACTCATGGTCACTTGATATTCACTGCCATTTTATCACATGCCTTTACATTCTCGTGCCCACCTATCTCGTTGGTTCAAGATTGTATAATTCCATTTCGAATCGTTTAATTGTTGCCTGAATATTGTGAATATGATACATGGCCCCACTTTGGTAGCATTTTCCTATGGAGACAGTGAAAGGATAAGACCTCTTGTTGAAGTTGATGTGTCCTCTTTTGGCATAACAGATTGATTTCTGTGAGTTTCCACTGTTAATAGAAGTCGCCAGCACGCTAGATCACAGCACGCTGTTTATTTCAACTCATTAAAAAAGTTTATTGTACATGTTGGTGAACAATCTGACACTGATGACAAAGCCACCAGCTTGGAAGAATGGTGTAATGTCCTTAGGAAAGAGAGTCGACCATATCAGTTCTGGTTCTTGATTCTAGACTTCGTGCTGACCTTGTCACGTGACATGGGCATTAAGAGAAGGGAATTTCGTACTGCATATTGAATCATAGAACTGTGTTACTTCTTTGTTGACAACAACGTCAGTTATGCAGTTTGGCATATATACAGCACCATTGCGTCATATGTCATTTATTGGGGGTTATCTGGTGGCCATTTAAGCAAATTGGCATCCTATTGGACTTTCAGGTAGCTAGGACTCTTTTTTTTTTTTGTAGAATCTACAATTTCTAGGCTTATATTAACAATAGAACGGTTGCATGTGTTAATTGCTCTGTTATTAACCAACATTATATTTAAACATTTCTTATACAATATAAGGAAATGGCTGTTCGAAAATAAGAGTACAATATAAAGAAAATAATTTATCTTTCATGGAGGAAGCGAGAATTTATATAACGTAGGCATCAGAAATACGTTTAATGTTAAATAAGAGCATTAAAATAATGTTTAGAATAATGCTAAAAGTTTCATAATATGTTCTAAAAGTTCACATCAGCATCCAACATTCGAGAGAATGTTGGATGCTGATGTGAACTTTTAGAACATATTATGAAACTTTTAGCATTATTCTAAACATTATTTTAATGCTAAAAGTTTCATAATATGTTCTAAAAGTTCACATCAGCATCCAACATTCGAGAGAATCTACTGAAGCATAATTCCAGGCAAGAGTGTGAGCACCCAGCGAACTTTCCTTTGAAAGTTATTCTTTGGGTGGATATAGCACATTGGCTCATTATTTGTAAAAGGGGAAGACGGTAACGTCACTATATCCTAGTATGAAATCAGAATTTCTGAGACTTAATATTTGATATTCTCTCTCATCCTAACATCGTCCTTACTCCTAGATTCTTATTCAAATCAGCTGTTTCCCATATTCCACCGTGCGCAATATTATTCACCTCTCCATCTTCCTGGCTTCCATTTACTCTGATAACCTTGTTCTTACAATTACTCTCAAACTTTGTTACTATTTTGTACTATTTCTGTTCACTATTCCTATTAAGCACTCTACTATCTGCCTACATTACATACTTTTCAGATGTGATTTCCTTATTCTACAATATTGTACCCATATCTGACAACTGTCCTTTCCGTGACTTCTTTCACATCCTGTCAGTAAAGATAGTGAATAACCACAGATACATAAAATACTTTGATATCACCCTTACTTTTGCACCAAACCAATCATTACCTTATTCACATATTCTATTGTTCTCTACTTCGTCACTGTATAAACTTTTAATCATTCTGATCAACTTATATACTGTACCAACATTCTCAACACATTCCACTTTGCCCTTCGGTCATTGCTATCGTACGGTTTTTCTAACGCCACATATGCCAAGTACGGTTTTTTCCTTCAACTTTGAAGCTATCATATAACTGCGTCATAACAAAAGCTTGGAATATACAGCTTTTCCCTCGTCTAAGCCCATATTGTTTGCGCAGCAGTGCGTCTGTTATCTCTTAAACTTTCACATAAAAATTCCAACCGTATAATGATACAAGTTATTATTATGATTCCATACATATAATGATACAAGTTATTATTATACCTCTCTGTCCCTTAATGTAAATTTTATAACATGTACACAGTGGAACAATTATTCCCTTCACCATTTCCTTGTAAACTATTCCTCATGCAGACACATCTTACAAACCCTAGTCAGCCAACCAATCACATCATCACTATACTGTAGCATGTTGCATGTGATACCCCATGAGTATCTGGCGTTCTTTCAGTCTTCATTATCATACTGTCCTCCTTATGTCCTCAGCTGTAACTTCCATAAGTGTTCTCATCCTTGAACTAACACTTTCTACTTTTGCATTATTCAGTCCTGTTTTTTTTTTCTGTTCTTCATATTCAACAACTCCTCAATGTTACTACTCCCTTGACCCAGGACTGCATTTCTGTCAGACAGAATGTCTCTAATTACATCTTTTTTTTCTGAGGTCCATTAACATTTCTCCCTGAATATTTTTTTTATAGAATGCCTTTTATTCTCCTTAAAGTTCATGTTCACCTTTTCCCTTTCTATTATGAATACTTTCGTTCTTTTCCTATTAATTTCTTTTTGGCTACTTTATCCTTACTGTAGTCAACATATGAGATTCTCTTGTGTCATGAAACTGCATTGCAAATTATTTTTTGTAATTCTCAAAACCTTGCATTCTTTATTCAGCCAAGTACTGATCTTCATACATTCCTATCCCACAAACAGTCCTTGCTGTACCACTGAATTTGCCACAAATCTTAAATATTCCTCCTATACCTCTTTCCCCCTCCATGTTTTTCAGTTTAATACACAGTTCACCCAGTTCTCCATATCTGCTCTCTTCACTAAATACACTTAATTATATCTACTGTTACATATCGACTTCTTTCTCCCAAGTTGACCTTTTTCATAAACTTGGTAACCTTCCTATATAACACCAGCCATTCTCAGCTCAGTGGTCTGGTAAAACTAAGGTATACTTAACTCTCCTTACAATTTCATCCACCACCTTACTGTTCAATCAACTGTATACTAAGATATAACCTAACAAGCTCCTTTTCTTGTGATTTCACCCTTCTAAACGTAAACGGTGTATTTCAGACTATCAAGCTTTTTTTCAAGCACATACCACAAAAATCTGTGTATTCTTATTTACTCGAGGAACTTTATACCTACCAACAGTAACATTCCTTTCTCCGTAAACTGCCTCAAAAGAAATGAACAAACTAGCTATCACTACTTCGTACTAGGTTAGTGCCATCGACCAGACTTTTCATATTACGTCGCGCTCTACAGTTTTAATCCTTCTTAAATCTTTTGTCGAGAAGTTGAGTCTATTGCGACATTGTTTGAGTGGTATATAAGCCACACAAAAATCTCGATTCTTTAGTGGCAAAGCTATTTGGTCATCAGCGACTCATCCTTCAACTGTTTGCTAATGAAAACACTTCATCACTCTTCTCATAAAGAGATTGGCAGCAGGATCAGTGGAATAGAATAACTAACTCTCAATATCCTACATTGCGTTAGTCATATGCTTGTTATTTAGCATCACTTTTCTGATAAATAATTATAATTATTAATTTTGTGTCTAGTAGTTATCATGTTAGGGGCGGGGAGAGAGAGAGAGAGAGAGAGAGAGAGAGAGAGAGAGAGAGAGAGAGAGAGAGAGAGAGAGAGAGAGAAACTAATATATAATTTTAATAATTGCAGGGTTTTCACATGATGTACATTATTACTAATAATATTCCTGCACAAGTTTATATTATCTTTTTTTATTTTCACTGGAAGGACATCAACTACACGTAGACGAAGATTAATTGCGCACAGAAACACGGGAGCCATCTTTCAACACTGCACAGACAAGCACGACAAGAAACCATCGTTACAAGAATTGATAGACAACACCAAAATAAAATGCAAATGCAATACATATCGGGACTTGACAGTAACAGAAGCTGCGTGCATAACAACAACCAAGCCCATGCTAAATGTCCAGATGGAAGGAGACAGGGCCCTGCCCTCTCACCACCCCAGGGGCAGGAGACGGGGTCAAGGTCATCGCCAAAACAAGCCCCGACCAAACACCACAGACGATGAAATTAATAATTTTATAAGCAATATAAGAAGTAGAAGTAGAATGCCAAACTAATACAATAATGTAGTTGTACTATGTAATAACATATTATGTAAATATAATGTGAATAATTAACCACCCCCTAGTTAACTAACATTGTAAATAAAATTAATAGCAACGCCCCAATCACAAACTGCCGTCTCTCTTGGAGCTATAAATAGAGTGAAGGATGTTACTGTGCCTAAGTACTTGCTTGACAAAGCTTGCAACACAGGCGAAACGGACCACAGCAAGTGAAATGAATAGCAACCACACCCTGATTGTGTGTCCTTATCCAGAATTTTGAAGAAAGATTGAAAGCAGAAGTGAGAAAAAGTGTTTGAAAAAGTCAGTATCACAGAGGTCAATGCCACAAAGGTGATCGCCTACACCAAAAATTGTGAGAGGCTAAAACTCTGCCCAAACACACACACACAATATATATATATATATATATATATATATATATATATATATATATATATATATATATATATATATATATATATATATATATATATATATATATATATATATATATATATATATATATATATATATATATATATATATATATATATATATATATATATATATGTACATATATATATATATATATATATATATATATATATATATATATATATATATATATATATATATATATACATATATAGATACATACACATATATATACGTGTGCGTGTTTTGGGCAGAGTTTTTTACTTTCACAGTTTTTGGTGTAGGCGATCACCTTTGTGGCATTGACTTCTGTGATACTGACTTTTTCAAACACTTTTTCTCACTTCTGCTTTGAATCTTTCTTCAAAATTCTGGATAAGAACACACAGTCAGGGTGTGGTTGCTATTCATCTCACTTGCTGTGGTCCGTTTCGCCTGTGTCGCAGGCTTTGTCACGCAAGAACTAAGGCACAGTAACATCCTCCATTCTATTAAAGGGCAAAACTGTCGCAAGGCCAATTATTCAGATTTATTCTAAGCTTTCGTTTCCTAACCTACCTTTACTTGGTATCCGGGACCTAACCGGACATAACGTGTCGAGCCCTCACCTGGCCTGAGCAAGGGGCAACCTAACCGGAAGTGCCTTCAAACATAGGGTAAAATACAGGGCCAATTTTTACCTTCCAAATCGTTAGCTAACCTAGAGTGCCCTTTCCTTACCTGTCCTGGCGGTGCTTCATTTCCTTGGATCCAACCCCCTTATAAATAATAAAAATTAAATACAGAAACATACCTGAACTTCGCCTTGTACAATGGGTTCTAACTAATGAGAGTAACCCAAGTCGCCTCCTCAATACAGCACAAAGCATATTCCTCACTTTAAGGTTGACAAATAAACATCAAGAAGGTATGAATTTCCTTTTGTTACAGGTAATCGATTTTTTTCTTCATAAATACTATAAACGAAGAAAAAAATCGGTTACCTGTAATAAAAGGAAATGCATACCTTCTTACTGGTTACTTGTCAACCTTAAAGTGAGGAATATGCTTTGTGCTATATTAAGGAGGCGCCTGGGGTTACTCTCCTTATTAGTTAGAACCCTGACTTTTATTATTTATGAGGGGTTTGGATCCAAGGAAATGAAACACCGCCAGGTCAGGTAAGGAAAGGGCACTCCAGGTTAGCTTACGATTTGGAAGGTAAGAAATGGATTCACCCCTGTATTAGCTTACCTATGTTTGAAGGCACTTCCGGTTAGGTTGCCCCTTGCTCAGGTCAGGCGAGTGCTCGACACGTTATGTCCTACTTGAATGCTGACGAGGGATTCAAGTAGGATTCAAATATGAAAGCGCAGGATGGAATAACAGCTGGCGTATTTAGTGAATTGAAATCTTGGTAACATTAACAAAATATAAAATTCAGCAAATTGTGGTAATAGAAGAAAATGGGACTAGGGAGACGCACATGCACAAATCACACTTCAAATGTATTTCACAAGAGATCACATAACTGGAAGAAAAGAGGCCTTGCTTACCTCGTGTGCTGGGGTTCGATTACCATCACGGATGTGGCTCTTTCTTCATTTATTCTCCTTCAAACTCAGTACTCTTATTTTGTTTCGATAGACAATTGAAGTGATTAAAAAAAGAAAAAAAAAGCAAGTTTTTAGTTGCTGGAAGAATATAATAAGTCGCAGTCAACAGCAATAAAAATCGGGGCGCAAATGATGAACAAGACCCCAAAGATTTCCTAACTGAAATCTCTTCATCTTTACTTATGTAGGTTGGTAACTTAGTAATAAAAGCCTAATTTATAATGATAAACCTTTTTCATTTCTACGAATTAGAGGTAAACGGAGACTATGAATGTGTGTCAATAGACATAACATTTAAGGTATTCAATCGAGAGGGTGGTTTTGTAGCTACTTAGTCAGTCATTAGCAAATAAATCCAAAACGATCTCAAAGGAGGCAAAAGGTGAGATATGGCATTTCGATTCATCATATCAGCAGCAGTAGCTCTGCTTAGATAAAGAAGTGGAGTGATAACATTTTGTGGTGAGGATCGCAAAAGTGCGTTTGAGAAATACACTTGAGACTAAATCAGTGGATGATAAATGCTTTCAGGTTCTGTAAGAAGCTACTGCCTGTCCCATGCATATTCCTAAGATTAGCTGGGCCACTGATTTTGTAGGGATATGACCTTATGCAGTCAACAACAACAGTTAGCGAACTTTTGAAGTCCACGAGTTGTTTCGCGGCCGCCTTCTAACACCAAGAAAATGTAACCCACTAGAAGTTGACTAACTGACTTCCAAATTAGACAAAAATAGCCGAAGAGAGAAACAATTTCTGAATGGATTTCAATACTTCCCACATTATTTTTTAATAATGTCACGAAGAGATACTTCAAAATACGTGGTTTTCTTAAGTTCTTCATCGTTTCTACATGTGATAAAGTTATTACTTTCCTTATGACCGTCAGTGATGAACAATTACAATTATTTTTGTATAAAAAAGTAAATTTTTCCTATAATATTAATTTTTCCTATAATATTTTCAGAAATCCTATGTTATTACATTTGCCTTTCTGGTTAATATTTTATAAATAGATAAATACTCCTCTCTTCAGCTTTGGTGTTTTATATCAAAGGTGATACCCAGCTAAAGTATGTTCTCGATTTTCATCATTCATTGACTCAAATACATGTCTATAGGGCCTATAAATCCTATTCAAGTTACCAAAAACATTGCAATACTGATTTCAGCATTAAAAGAACACGCACACACACACACAAACACACATACACACACACAAACACACATACACACACACACACTGGTCTTGAAGTTAATATGGCTTTAACCTTCTCAAATGATTCTTGACATTCTGGAGTCCAATCAAACTTTCTTTTAGGACTGGTTAAGTCAGTTAAGGGAGCTACTACGGCTGAGAAATTTGGACAGAATCGGCGATAAAATCCAGCCATGCCCAAAAATCTTTGTAGCTGTTTCCTCGTAGCAGGAGGGGTAGCCTTACGGATACCTTCTACATTAGCATCAATAGGAGCGAGAAGGCCTTTTCCAACTTCAAATCCTAGATACTGTACAGTTGCCTATCCAAATTCACTTTTTTGTAAGTTGATTGTTAGTCCTGCTTCCCGAAGTTTCTTGAACACTTTCCTTAATATCTTCAGATGTTCTTCCCATGTATTAGAATAAATCACAATGTCATCAAGGTATACACCTACTCCTTCTATTGATCCTAGTAGTTGATCCATCACTCGCTGGAATGTTGCAGGTGCATTCATCAGACCAAACGTCAAAACAGTGTATTGATACAATCCAAAAGGAGTAATGAAAGCTGACAGCAACTTAGCATTCTCATCTAAGGGAATTTGATAATATCCTTTCAACAAGTCTATCCAAGATAACAAATTTGGCTTGCCCAATATTATCAAGTAATTGATCAATAAGAGGCAAGGGATAATTGTCAGCCACACTGATGGAATTCAGTTTCCTATAATCAGTACACATCCTAAATGAGCCATCTGGTTTCTTCACTAACACACAAGGAGAACTATAATGACTTGAACTGGGTTCTGCTAATCCATGCTGCAACAAATATTCAACTTCTTTCTTCAAAACATCTCGATGAAAAGGTGATAAGCGATAAGCTCTCATTTTAAAAGGTTTTCCATCTTCTCTGATCTTTATCTCATGCTTTGTCAGATTGGTACGCCTAGGTACATCTGCAAAAATTTCAGGGAAACTTTGAATAACTTCACTTAATTCACTACTTTGCTCAACACTCAGATGTTTTAGTTTATCTTCCAAATTTTCTAATATTGAAGAATTGTTCATCTTGTTTTCAGCTCCCAATTCGTAACCATCATCGTCCTCTGTAGATGAAGTTGTCTGTGTTATTGACACTGTTTCAGTTTTAGTCTCTGAGAAGTAAGGTTTCAAAAGATTCACATGTATCTTCCTCTGTCGTTTCCTTCTTCCTGGTGTTTCAATCACATAAGTTCGATCACTTAACTTCTCTATTATCCTATAAGGACCTTGAAACTTATTGGTAAGGGGAAATCTTTTCACTGGTAAGAACACTAGAACTTGCTGTCCAATATTAAAATTTCTTAGCTTAGTCTTAGCATCATATTTTCTTTTCATTTTCTCTTGACTTATTTTCAAATTTTCTAAAGAGAATTTTCTAATTTCTCTTAACCTTTTCCTCAAGTTCTTCACATATTCTCCTTGGATTTCCTCTTGATTTTCTTCCCAATTCTCTGCAAGAATCTTCAATGGACCTCTAATGTCTCGACCAAAAATCATTTCATTTGGTGAACATCGCATTCTTTCTTGATAAGCATTCCTAACTTCAAATAACATTAAAGGTAAACCAGCATCCCATTCTCTTCCTGATTCATTACAATACTTAGTTAACATACTTTTCAATGTCTGGTGGAACCTTTCCAAGGCTCCTTGAGTCTCTGGATGATAAGCAGTTGATAACTGTTGTTTTACTCCTAACAAGTTCATCACATCCTGGAATAATTTTGAAGTAAAGTTCGTTCCTCTATCACTTTGTACAATTTCTGGTATTCCAAACTTGGAGAAAAACTCCACCAACTTCTCAGCAATTACCTTTGCACTTATACTTCTTACAGGAATCGCCTCAGGATACCTAGTCACTGGACACATTAATGTTAATAGATATTCATTTCCTTTCTTTGTTTTCGGAAGTGGCCTAACCACATCTATAATTACCTTGCTAAAGGGTTCTCCTCTAACTTCTATGGGATGTAGGGGTGCTTTCTGAATGGTTTCATTCGGTTTTCCAGCTATCTGGCATGTGTGACACATTCTGCAAAATTTGCTAACGTCCTTGTGAAGTCCAGGCCAGAAAAAATATTTCATAACCTTCTCAACAGTCTTCCTGATTCCCATATGTCCAGACTCGTGCGCTACTGCTGCAACTTGTTTCCTCAATGGATATGGAATCAAAATTTGATGATATTCACCCCATTCAGCATTTCCTGGTATATCTGCAGGTCGATGCTTCCTCATTAGCAATCCTTCCTTTAGATAATAACAGGTAGAGGTTTGTTGCATCTCTTCTTGATCAACAACTCTGAAGAACAAATCAGCCAACGTTGTATCCCTCTTCTGCAGTTTCATTAGCTTCTCTCTTGTCACTTGACCAACTTCAAGGGCTGAACTCTCCATATCTGCTAACTCTGCTTCTGTAGTTTCACTACTATCTTCAGGAACACTTTGACTACTCGGAGTCTCTTCAATAACAACAGGAACCTCTTCTTCTTGGGAAATCTCTTCATTACTAACACTAGGGGAAACTTCACTTTCCTGGAACAGCTCTTCTAAGCTTAAAGATCCCTCACTTGATTCTTCTGGTGCAGGTAAATCCTCAGTATCTTCACTTGCAGACATAGTTCTCTTCATACTCCTGGTAGTTACACAACTTGGAAACAGGTGGGGGTTCTTCTTCTCTAAATCTACTGTAGGACTAACCCTTAATGGTTTGTCTGTCACTATAGGACAAGGAACAAATGGTACACCACCAACTTCATTACCCAGTAAAACATGTACACCTTCAACAGCTAGTGAGTCTTTTACAGCAAAATCAACATTTCCTGTCACCAATTCACAGGACAAATGCAAGCGGCATATAGGAGTTACCTCTTCTCCTCCTATACCCTTCAAAATAACTGAATCTCCGGTGAGATTCTTCTCCAACTGTGGGTGAGCACCACGAACTACCACACTATGGTTACTCCCCGTATCACGTAATACTTTGACTGGTACCTGCACACTTCCTCCTTGAGTTGTCAGGGTACCTTCATAGATATATGTCTTAAAAGCCTCCAAGCTGCTCAGCCACTCACTGCTTGAAGTTACATTTCCACTGGTTGCTAAACACTCTGCTTGTTTAGTCTCAGTCGTTCCCACACTGCTCTTCGTAGTTTGCTTCACCTGGTTACCTTTAACCACTTGACCAACTGGTTTGGTCTGCTGTTGTGTCTGATAACAATCTCGACTGTAGTGTCCTACACTTCCACACTTGTAGCAGACAACATTAGTCTTCTGTATCTGTCTTGAGAACAGACTGGATGATGAGGATTTAACGTTCAATTGCTGAGGGTTGTTACCTGGCTTTGTATTGGCATAGCCACTAGAAGGATTTCCAGTTGTAATGTTCCTGAAATTTGGATGAGACCTGAAAACCTGTGCGTTGTTGGCTCTGGTACTTGACATTATAATTTCTTTTGCTAGAAATTATATTAAAATCTTCGCTCAATGTAGCAGCTTTGTCAAGTTTCTTAACCTCTCTCTCTCTTAAATAGGCACTTATGTGTTCAGGAATTCCTCTAAGATATTGTTCTAGGACTACTAACTCCTCAAGTTCGTCCATAGATTTAACTTTAGCAGCCTCCAACCATCGTTTAAAACATCTTCTTACTTTGTAAGCATAATCCAAGAAAGTTATCTTGTCATCCTTCCTCAAAGATCTGAATCTTTCATTATAATATTCAGGGGTCATCTGGTAAACTTGTAGCACATTATGTTTGAGTACCTTGTACTCTTTACACTGATCAGCTGATAAGGCTAAATAGGCACTTCTTCCTTTACCAATGAGAACACTCTGCAACAAGACCGACCATTTATCCTCTGGCCATCCCATACCTGAAGCCACTTTTTCAAAGTGATCAAAAAACTCATCTGGGGCTTCTTCTGTAAATTTTGGAATTAATTTCTGCACTCTTACTACATCAAATACAGGGTCTGAATTACCTTGAGTAGGGTTAGACGGTGTTACAGGTAACTTGGAGCGGGCTTCTATCAATTTCATCTCTCTTTCATAATCTTCTTGTTTCCTTGCTCTTTCTCTTTCCTCTCTTGCTCTTTCTCTTTCTTCTTCTGCTGCTTTTTCTTCTTCTCTTTCCTTTCTTTCTCTTTTCTTTCTATGTTCTCTTTCTCTTTCTGCCTGTATCTTCAGCTTAATCAAATTTTCTTCTGCTTCTATACGTCTAATCTCTGCTTCTGCATCACTTTTCTCTTTCTTTTGTTCATGTTTATTTGTAAATTCTGCCTCAGCTGCATTCAACAATTCTTGCGCCTCTCCCAACTCTTCATCTACTTTACCAGAGTCCATCAATGCTTGGATTACAATATATTTGATTTGTGCCTTAATCATACCACTAG
This sequence comes from Macrobrachium rosenbergii, assembly GCA_039081455.1. NCBI lineage: Eukaryota > Metazoa > Arthropoda > Malacostraca > Decapoda > Palaemonidae > Macrobrachium > Macrobrachium rosenbergii. The sequence goes on from JANJGK010005083.1 coordinate 34,723, forward strand.
ACACATTACCCCCACATGCTACTGCTAAAGCAATCCACTGTGCCTTAGTCAGGTTGGATTCAGATAACTCTCGGATGGAAGGAGCTGCTAAAAACCTCTGAACATTGAACAGAGCCATTTTCTCTAAGTTACTCAACTAAATAATTCACAATACAAAGCAAAAAATAACTATGTGGTCACTCTCCTATCAAAATATATCCCTAACACCACCAGTATAAACCATAAACCAGAGTGATATTTTGTTTTGTTCCACGGGTCTCTGGGCACCAAACAATATAATGTCACGATGCGTATCAAGTACCTGGTTATTACACAACTAATCTCAAGATTCAAAAATATACCTCACTTCAGCCAGATACCTGAACTCTTATAACATTAATTGTTACGACTGAATACTCTAAAGGTAACATTGATCCCTTAAGAAAAAACTTATTTATCAATCACTTGAAAAATCAAACTAAGTTCATCAGAATATGTGTGAGGTATAAAAAATTAAACTAGAAATCTTCTAGAGTAAAAGGGCGTCACTCCATCAAAAAACTCTAATTGTTTCCCTGGTCTTAATTCACTTTAGCAAAACTAAAAGAACAAAACATGTTTATCACTTTGCCTTATGCACACACAATCAATCCTATTCACTGGTGATCAATAAATGAAACACTGTTTTTCTAAAAATATTAAATACAAAAATTTATTTTCAGATTCAAAGTTTATAACTAGAACTCACAATTAATTAGAATTCACAATCTGAAAAATTTACTATTAGTTGAAAATAACACAAAACTCAATGAATTCTTGAATTAAATTATGAAACAAAACTAATTCACAAAAACTTTATCAGGAATTTAAATTAATCAAGCAAAATTTAAACTATCAAGAATTACTCAAGATTTAAAATGAAAATCTCAATAAATGAAATCAAGTATGCAATGTTAAATTAAATATGTAATGTTAAATCAAGTATGCAATGTTAAATTACCAAAAAATATTTACAATGCTATGTAAATAAATGTTACATCACAAACATAAAAAATGTGAAAATATAAAGAAATTGTAAATAGAAAAACACACAAAAATACACATAAGATTTATCAATAATGATTTCCCTTGTTCAAAATTTCCTAACTTTTCATACCACAACTTCCTAACTTATCATACCATGGTATCAATAAGTAAAATTTCACGTTACCTTACACAACTTGTGAAATCCTCTGTAAATCACTTGCTGCAGCTGCGTTACACAATACACACTTTTATACCGGGCGCCGTTACGAACTAAATAACTTTGCTGAATTCAGATCTCAAAAGTTAATGTTAAAAGTGACCACAAAAAATTACGTTAAAAGTAATATCTTCCTAATTAGGAATGAGAGAGAGAGAGAGAGAGAGAGAGAGAGAGAGAGAGATAGAGAGAGAGAGAGAGAGAGAGAGAGATGGAACCAAATCGACTGGTCTCAGAAATCAGAATGAAATAGATTTTAGGATTCCAGTAATACGTGAAACAATTACATGATGTCATTAAAGCATTTTGGGTACGAGATACAAAAGGGAAGTTCTAGAAGCAGGGAGGTGACGTCACTAAAGCGTTTTGGGAGCGAGATACAATGGAGAAGCTTCTAGAAGGAAAGTTACGTCATCCCAGCAAAACGTTTTGAACGCATCTTACAAAACATGACGTAATTGATCAGGACACGTATTCTTTCTCTCCAAGTGGCGTACGTGACTTGAACATGCAACAACGTGAAATCACTCGTCTCGAGCCCGTATGGGACGAATCGGCGTTTGTTTTGCAAACCTGTCATCGCTAACCCAAAACAAAGCGTTCCCTCTTATCTCAACTGATGACAATTGAAATGAAACAAGCCCTGGTGGACACACACACGTGTTCACATACTACGCTTTTACCAAGAAAGATATTCGTTCTAAATTACGTTACTTTTAAAACTGTATTAACAATTCTAAATTACGCTATCAAGTTACTTAATCAAGTTCTTTTGAGATCTGATGCCAAACTAAATATGACACTTCAACAACCATTATCATTAAACATAACACATGAAAAAAGTAATTATGTCAAAATTATAGGAGGATATACGTATTACAAGGCAACATCATGAAAATATATATATATATATATATATATATATATATATATATATATATATATATATATATATATATATATATATATATATATATATATATATATATATATATATATATATATGGAGAGAGAGAGAGAGAGAGAGAGAGAGAGCCAAGGCCTGGAATGAAATCTGTTCTCTGCAGGGAACTTAGACGGAAGGGATTAAAAAACAAGAGATTCGGAGACTGCATCTTTAAATCGATTGTTAAGGTCAATATCCCTCGTGCCCTGTAACAAATAATTAACAAAGGATGAAATGCTCTGGTTAGTACTGACATTGTCATATATCTAAGGACGGGTCTTCAACTTGCATTTATATATATATATATATATATATATATATATATATATATATATATATATATATATATATATATATATATATATATATATATATATATACATGTACAGTATATACATATGTATGAATGCATATAGAGAGAGAGAGCTGTAGATAGTTACTGAAAATCAGATGCTTTGATATCTGTTAATAGTATTGTTATAATTAGTCTTAAAAACTGTGGCCAGAGTACTTATTTAAAATGATCACTGAATTAATTAGATATTTTTTTTTATTTAAGATAAAGCAATATATTGAATTCAGATAGTTTTTCAAACTGCTCTGATGATAATGGATACCAATAACGGAACACATCATTTCCTTATGAGTGGCAGTGTACAATGAAATGACAGCTAATCAACGAATTCATTGGGTCCCCAGGAAATAATCAATAAATATACGTCTGTTGAAGGACGGTAACTGGAAACAAATGGTGTGAATCTCAATATCTGGATTTAGATCTAGAATAATTAAGGTGTTTTAAAACATATATGAATAATTAAAATAATATAAATTACACTAACATATTGTACTTTACACAATTTTAGACTGAGCAATTTCCTATGAAATAACAGAAAGAAACTGTGAAGGGCTTCACTATACAGTAGATGTAAGTTAAAATAAATAGAATGTCATTTACAATTCTATTACTTTCTGAAATCTAATAAGAAGAGTTTATCGAAAAACTAAATGGAAGGTGAATAGGCGCTTAATTTGTAGCTAGCTAAAATGGACTGATAAACTTTAGAACTCAATTATAAATAAATGGATTAATAAAAAGCTCGTCCGTAGGCAGGTGGCTTGCAAATAAATGGAAAGTATTTATCTATCCAACATGCCGGATTAAAAATAATTAATCTTAAATTTATCATGACGACTGGTGTTTGTTTTCTAAGGCGCTGTAGAACTGAATACTTGTAACTTTGTATAAATGCATCCATTTGTAACAACATTTAAATTCCGGATCATAAAGTTGGGTTTTATACTTCATTTATCCCCGTGAGCACATTTTAAGGACGGTAAAATGGGTTGATGGAGCATCAATGTTTGAATGAAAATCTTTGTGTACATCTGTTTCTATGGTGTAGTTTATATTTCGAGATCGGACAAATAGGTCTGCTATTTACATCGGGCGTTGCTATTTTCCAAGTTCATTTATGCATTATTTTATCTAGTAAATATAACTCGTGTTTTTAAATTATATAACCCTTTTAAGGCATCAGAGCTAAAGCAGCACATATTTTCGTTGTTTATTTTTATGTTATTATTGTTTTCGACGAATAAATAATCAGTCAGAAGATTCCCCGCTCAATTAATAATTTCCGTCGGAAATGTCAATGCCACTCGAAAATTAATTCGCTCGTAGTGATCATACTATAACTGAACTGAACGATATTAATTTTCTTTTCATAAAATCTTGTAAATCGTGTTCCTTGCAGATTTTTCAGAAAAATATGTCGTTCCTGTTATAAAAACAAGATGGTATAATGTAGTTTTATTATTTCAGATTTATAACTTTCTTAATAATGAAATAATTTCACCTTACAGTTTGACTTTACGCATCGTGTTTATATTATATTAATTTTGCCCGGATAAAAGTGACTTTTTTCACACTTTCAGGATGTGTTAAGCCAATCCATGTATTCCACGCAACTCTAATTTAATTTACTAAATATAGGGTCGCAACGGCTAAGGTCACCGTACGGCGAACAAAGTATTAAAAAAAAATAATAATAATAAAGCCTATGCCGAACTCAGACGGGTAAGGGCAATATCTTGGGTAAGGGTCTTCTAACTTGAAAAGTTACGCCCAACTTGTAATAAAAAACACCCGATTGTACCTGTAGGGCCGCTGTCCAGGAGAGATATCACTGAAGCTCATACATTACTGTAGGGTATAATATTTCCACTATCAAAGCAGTACTGGGCTAAACTGGCCGCATCAGAGTTTCAGGAAATGAATGAATATCGCATTTTTTCGTTCTTAAACAGTATTTAAAGCTTTGCGTTAACGTACTGCCAGCCGACAAGAGCACATACTTCTAGTGCTCTCTTTACCGCTTTTTGAAATTGGGATAGTAATTTGAAATGAGTCTTTTAAAGGTGCTGAACCAGCTCTACATCATTCATCGAACCATCAGAACACAAACCGACGTTCAAAATGAGGAAAGCATAGTAATTTCATCAATATTTGTACAGATTGCAGCAATGTCTTGATGCTATGACATATCCGGTTTATCTGATTTTATTGTAACTCAAAAAACAGTAACAAGAAACGCCGTTAAGAAAAAAAATTCAATGTCATTCGTGACAGCTATTGTACTCTGGCAAAGAAAATTTCAGTACTAACATCATTAACTGCAATTGTAATTTCAGGGTGATATTACTACGTCGTTTTTAGCTACAAAGGTTAGTGACTCCAAGTGAAGAATGTGAATGAGATATGAACGGAGAATGGTAAAGTAGTCTTTGAGTAGTTATGAAATGATAATGGATCTAAGACGTTTTTCATTAACAAGGTGTAGCAAACAGCAGAGCTTATTGAGCAAGAACAATGACCGTCCTTTAGCTCAAGAGGTAAATCTCACATTACCTCATCCGGTGGATATTGGGCAGAAAATGAACTGATGGAGGTTGAGGAATTGTAGCACGGCCCAACGGCTTTGGGTCACAGGCAGTTTTCTGAAATTGTAAATAAACGCTTATTCGGTGTTGTATTGACGATATTTTAATTAATTTTCCTCTATAAGCAAGACCTACTCTATGAATTCAAAAAGAATTCATGTTTTTTGTAAAAAAAAATGTATCAGAGGACACGCACATGTTAAGGATTAAAACGTGATGAAAAATGATCCGTTTAAAAGAACGAAACTTCCTGAATATTTACTTCTTTACAAAATCAGAAAGGAGACAATTTTTAGTTCAAAACTTTATCTGCTTTATGATTGTTCCTTTTTTATAGCTGTCGTAATAAATCAGTTACAGCAATGCCTTAAGGCTATGATATATATGATTTTAAGGAAGGTATCCACGTAAAATTTCATCAGTTTTCTTATAACTCAAAAGACAGTAACAGGCAACATCATTAAGTTAGAAAATTCAACGTCATTCGTGACAGTTATTGTACTCTGGCAAAGAAGATTTCAGTGCTAACATCATTAATTGTGCTTGTAATTTTAGGCTGAAATTACTATGCATAATAGTGTCATAAGCAGATTTGAAAGAAACGGGAAAATTGTTTCCATAATAAAGACTTTCGTTCAAGGCAGAGAAGAGGTACGGAAAGGCAACCAATTACCGCTTGGGGAAGATGACGCTTCGGTCGATAAGAAAAACAGTTCTTTGTCGACTTAGCAAGAACTGCCAGTTAGAACTGCAATGGCATCGCGTGTGACCTGCTCTCTCTCTCTCTCTCTCTCTCTCTCTCTCTCTCTCTCTCTCTCTCTCTCTCTCTCTCTCTCTCTCTCTCTATATATATATATATATATATATATATATATATATAATACCAATCAGTGCTAATTATTTTTAGCATAATGCGTCACTGGATGGTAGTATCGAAGTGTTTGTGGGAAGGAGAATGCAGCGGGAAGAATACAGAATCCCATTCATACTACACACGATGAACTGAAGATACAATAACATTAATCACTTCTGGTAGTGAATCGAATGCTTTGAGTGAAAACCGACGTTATAACAGTAAATGCGAAGCTTTCAATGAAAATCTGTTAAGAGCGAAAAATTGTGTGTACTGACAGTAAATCAATGTGAGTAGAATTCTAAACTAACAATGATGTCAAACAAGAATAAATAAAAAGGTATTTTAAAACCATATAGAATTTGGAGAGAAGTAAAGGAGAATGGTAAAATGGATGGCATATTCCAGAGGATACAATCTTTACAATACGCCCTAATCCTGAATCACTATAAAGCTGCAGCAACCATTTCTGATATTACTGTTATCAGTAAACCCTAGATATCTGACAAGGACCTTGGGCTTGTGACAAAGAATAAGAACTTCAACAAAGGACAATAGGAAGAGACTAGATACAAAAGATCAGATGATGAGAGTTCCAAGAAGTTTGTTACGAGAGCAGAGGGGTTATTACAGATCCAATCTGGACAGGATGACAGAGATGAGTGAAATTACAAAACAAGTAGCAAAGAAAAGTTATTGAGAATATGCAAGAGAACGTATGTAAAGACGAAAAATAACAAGAATACACCTATGTTAAGAAGACAAACTCAGAATAAGATGGAAAGTTAATAGTTTGAAATACAAAAGTAATCAGGGGAATATGAAAAAGAGTGCAGACCTAATGAAAATAAATAAAAAGCTAAATACGAAAGAAAAATCAAAGAAATATAACTTTTCGAGGACCACGATGCCTAAAAAAAATATCTGCGAGGTAAAATCCACGAGAAAGTACATTAAAATGTAATTCGTATACATTAAGAAAAAAGACAAAATAAGTATGGAATAAAAATGCAAAAAAATAGTTTTATGGTTAAAGTGTTAATAAGAATAACTGATATTGCTGTGAATGAAGAGACGATAAATGTAATAATCTGTAAGTATCAAAAGAAAGTTACGATTCATCTTTTGTTAGGAATAAAGAAATAAAGTTAAGAGCCAATTTCAAATGAGAAAACAGTAAAAACATAAAGTCTAAAAAACAAAACTGTAAAAAACATCGTAATAGACACTGTGAATCTAACTTCGCCGAGACATAAATATTCAAACTTTGGAAGGCTGCTGCAGCTACAAGCGAAGAGAGAAAAACAAGGAGGAAATAATAGTAGAAAAGGAGAGGACAGGTCTGAAAGGAAATATTTCCTTCAGGAAAAGATCCCGAGCAAACAGACTTAACAGATATCACGTGAAACGTGATCTGAATGACAGTAAAAGGAAAAATTACAGACCATCCTCTTTACAATTAAGAGCTGTAAATGTTAACAGGTTTTACGCGACAAAGTGTTGTAAGTGATATCTAAATTACTCTGCAATATTTCGTTGTGTAATGCACATTCGACTACGTTAAGCTGGGAAATAAGCGAATTTAATCGGAAGAGAAAACCGCTTCCGGCATTGTGATTAAAATAACAACTGAATATCGATTATCGTTTTCCTATAATTCAGATTGCCTGAGCGATGCGCAATGTACTTTCATAAGTTACCGGAGAGATTTTCAAAGTTTAAGAACTTCATTCTCCTGCGGCTTCGTAAGCTGTATATATTTCGTCATCCTCATAAGTTTAATTAGGTGTAAACCTGCTTTACTTACCAAGAAAACTTATTTTTACTTGGTCAAAAATAAAGTGTCATCGCTATGAAAATCAAAACAAATTCGTATTTTTCGCCCAAACCGTTCGAGACACCCAGGCGCTGAGAAGGAAGAAACATGATAACAATGATATTTGGGCATTTTTCGTTTTTCTGCTTTAGAGCTGAATAATTCTTGCATCGAAGTGGTAAAATTACACTAGTTCATCCATCAGATCAGTCTTTGACTGACAGCATTTTTTTTCCCTATAAGACCACAGTAACATGTCCTAAACCAAAGCTTATATGCATTGTACAAGACACTGTGGACTCACTCCAAAGAAGACATTGGAGTGTCTAAATGAAAGAGGGGCCCATTCCATGTGAGTCAGACAAATAGATTTTCATTTTAAGCTAAGGCTACCCTCATCACTTTGCCATGGGGTAAGTTTAGTAAACGACCAAACCCTGTGTTTTCTAGTGTTCCAGCCATTAAACATTAAGTGCCTCGGTTCTGAATTCTCATGGAGAGTTGATGGATCAAGTTTCGACATATTGTCTAAAATTATTTTTTTGGTGCCTCTGAGAAATAATTTCCAGTCAGCCAGGATTTTAATTCACTTAATATTGAAAATGGAGGAAAGAAACTGTGAAAATTTTCTTCCCATATAAGGTAAAGGTTTAAATTATCTAATCTCTTTTTGTCAATATATCCGAAAAGGCAATTTGCAGTATTTTTCTGACTCAAGCTTGAATTGAACGCGTAGATCAAGCGTATTAATCTCTTATAGTGAATTAAAATCGAGACACTAAAGATATTGTCTTCTTAACTAAGTGTAATCTTGTTGTGAAGTTTCATTAAAAAGCCATCTGTTCCAAGATCTTCCAGTAACGATTCACTCGTAAGGGTGCTATGGTGGAGGTCGTGGCTGTTTGACCGCAGCGCAACCGTTGTTTAATATAGTATTCTCTGAAACAAAAGAAAGAAAAGCGTAGGTGACGTAAGTTTGTCGATTTTATAGATTAATCAAAATCCAAATGATATAGATCTTCATATAGTACGGGAACCTACGTTTTGAATATAGGATGTTTATGGGCTGATGGGTAAGTACGGGGTCGCTTGAGTGAAATAGGTGAAGGGACGTGCTCTGCTTTTGAGCAAGGGTGTTACCCGAAATGGTACCTGTAAAGAAGTGATAAGAATCATCCGTATGGCTCGTGGTGAAAAATATTCGTACTTCAAACAATATAACACGCACCTCTGGTAATGATCGGAACAAGAAAAAATAAATCCTTCTGCCAGAATTCTTACAATATTTTATGAGGAATTAAAGCTCTCTCTCTCTCTCTCTCTCTCTCTCTCTCTCCCAGACCATCCAAGACTGGAAGATGCAAAATATACCGGAAGATGCGTTAGCAACTCTCTGGTAGACATCAAAGGCGCCTCACACTGAGGGACCTGGGGCAACCCGAACGAATTGTAAGGTCTGTAAGGTAAGGTCTCTCTCTCTCTCTCTCTCTCTCTCTCTCTCTCCCCTACGTATAGAAATAATTGTAATATTCGTCACGAATGCTAGTCTTCAAGTTATGTAATAAACATCCACAGTCATAAAGGAAGTCATGTGTTGTGAGCTGAGTATACGACTTTTTTATAGATCAGAATGTCATCGAATAGCAGACAAAATATTCCCAACACGATACTGCTGAATTCCTTTGCACTGTGTGACTGCATAAGCATAAACTATTCTACGTATTACTTGCTAATAAGAAAAACTCATACGTGATATGTAGTCAGCTTTATCTAAGATTACAAGCCCTACTGGATGATGATGCGACTTACAAAAAACTAACAAAAAATCCCCTTGATCAAGTCATAAAAAAATTTCAATAGCAGTGAAAAAAAAAATCCTTATAGACAAAAAATAACTAATAGGTCAGTTGTCAGTAATATTTCCCTCGTTACCTTACTTGTACGATTAGTAAAAACGCACAAAGAAAATAATCCTATGCGGCCTATTACCAGTGCTGTTGGCTCAATATCATATAAACTTTCGGAACGTATTACCAAGCTCTTGTCCCCATTACTGGCAACTATCTCCAATTTTCACGTACATAATTGTCTAGATTTAGTTGATAAATTAAACAAAATCACTTTTTGCCCCACTGATAGATTCGTTAGCTTTGATGTTTGTTCTCTTTTTACTAAAGTCCTTATAAATTCTATTTTAGAGTACCTTAGTAATGAACTAATCCATCATGAATTACCTCTACCTGTAAGTCATTATTTCATTCACTAGGTTTTGCATTTGTGACTATAAGTTTATATTCAATGGTGAATTTTACCAAAAAATATTTGGTATGGCACTGGGCAACCATTTATCCCCATTCCTCTCAAACTTGTATATGGAATTCTTTGAAAAATGATATTTACCTAATATCATTTATACTACTTTAAAGTGGTATACATATGTTGACGATATTTTAGTTTTTGCCTGCTGGTATTGATGTAAATGATTTTCTCGTTAATTTGAATAATCAGATACCATCCATTAAGTTTACTTTATACTTAGAAAAAGACAATAGCATCCCTTTCTTAGATGTTTTAATATACAGAGAACCATTTCAATGCAAACTCAGTATTTATAGGAAACCAAACAACAACTTAACTTATGTCCATTTTTATTCAGGCCATCACCTTATTATCTAAATATCAATTTTTTTCTTTTATGTTTTTACGAGCTTTGCGCATTGCCAGTCCCAGTATTTGGATAAAGAAATTAATACATACAAAAATAAGGACAGATTTATGTTATCCTTCACATATATTAGATATTTGTTATAACAAATCCCACAAAAAGTTTTATAGTGAAAGTAACACGGAGAAAGAAACCCCTAAGAACATTCTTAGCTTGCTTTATTTTAGTGGTTTTGAAAACATAAAATCATTGTTAAAATCTTTTCATGTCAACCTCGCTTTTTCCAATAATAACACACTAAAAGGAATGTTAATAAAAAATACCCCTACACAAAACAACAATATAATATATAATAAAATTCCATGTTTGGACTGCCCCTCTTTTTATATTGGCCAGTCTAGCAAAGATTTAGATGTATTTATTAAGCAACATAAGCATTCAGTCAAAACTGGACAATCATCCAATGCAATATTCATTCATTTAAGTGAAAACTCTCACAGGATAAATTGGACTAAAAGTTCAGTGATTGCCAGATCGAAAGATTTCTCTTCAAGAAATCTTTTCGAGTCCGCTATTATACAGCTTACTTCCAGCTGTAATTTTAACCTTCGCCTTAGCATATATTATTTGGAAAAACGTTCAAGAATGACCTGAAAGATCAAATAACTGACTTAATTACAAATTAGTTACCTTATATATATTTTCTATGTATTTGTATGTTTAATATAAGTTTTTATTTGTAAAAATGTGCATCTTGCAAATATTTTTATTTTTTACAAAAAAAGATCAATATTTTGTTGTACTAACATTTTTTGGTGATCAGTCACCTCCTTGTATAATCTCTTAATTTTCCTGTCCCTGCTTCTGAACGGTTGATCTTAATCCTTTGTAAAACCCCTTAAATATTTACCCCTGTTTTGGCAGTTCTACTAATTTTTCAATTGAGTTGGATTCCAGGTACATATTTTTTCCTTTGTAATCCCCATCTGTCATTTATATGGGCTTTCTTTGTAAACTTACTTTTATATTTCTTTACTCTGCTAAGTAAAGGATGACAGTCAAAAGGTCTCGCAGCACTCCAGTGTTTCTCTTTCCCTCGTGGATTTTGTCTTTATTTATATATTCGCCACGTTCCATATTTTCGTGATTCAGTTATAAATAATAATAATAATAATAATAATAATAATAATAATAATAATAATAATAATAATAATAATAATAATAATAGCCTATCAGTAAAATTGTTATTTCCATTCATTGAACTTCACCTTACCTGAAAGTATGCATTTGCTCTCAAAGACCACAGTTCATGACACTTGAACAATTAGAAATCTTGTGTAAATAATCTATTTTAAAAATTTTCTGTTTTCTGTCTTTAACGTTTCAGTTTCTCCTGGTTTTGCCATTTTTCAAAGGAATGTGGGAAACTTTAATTTACCCTCTGTTATTTGCCATTATACTCGTGATATGCAAATTTTTGAGATGACGTATACCTAGAAATTGACAGACAAGTGAAATACTGATATGAAAGACAAACGCATCACGAACACAATATCAGAACGTGTAAAAAAAAGAATAGTCATAAGGAAGAATTAGATAAAGAGGAACAGAAAGGAAAGGTGATTGAAATATAAGGAAAAGCATTACAAGAAAATGTATTTGAAATCGAATGTCAGGCAAATCGAAGGTAAATGTTACTTTTTTGGTAATATTTTTAATCAAAATGATACACTTTGGTGTTCAGAGAGCAATTATTGCTTTTACAGCAATGAGATAATATGTTAAATGAGTGCTGATGTCCTGTATATGTGGCATAAATAGAAAAGTAAAAATAAATAAATAGATGAATAAATACAAGTCTTAAGCTCAGTAACCAAGCAAGCAAGCAAGTAAGGAATGAAATCAGAAAGCAAACAAATACGTGTGGAAATAAATTAGTAAGCAATGAACCAATTTGATAAACAAATATATAGATGAAAAACTAAATAAATAATTTATAATTAATAATAGCATTCACAGAAGACTCCTCCACACTTGAATGATACACATTTCAATAACAAGGATAAATCTTTTTCACGCGAGAGAGAGAGAGAGAGAGAGAGAGAGAGAGAGAGAGAGAGAGAGAGAGAGAGAGAGAGAGAGAGAGAGAGAGAGAGAGAGAGAGTATTTTGAATGCTGGTTTTGGAAGTTATTGGTCAACTTTACTTCACTGTACACCCAGCAGAGCGAAAATAGCACTATTAAGAAAACTTAATGTGTTTTGAGTTTCACTTACGGGCGATGCGCGCCAAGTCGTTCCACATTTGAGAGAAAATGCGAATATTTACTGGTGCTTATAGCTATAAAAGTGGTCCTCGACTATCATAACGTGGGATCTTCAGGATAGTGGAAATGGCTAAGTACCACAAAAAGGTTTAATTTGTTAAGATCTTAGATTGCTGCTAAACATGTGGGAATAATAGTGTACTGAGCTAAGATTAACAATAAGAAAACTATTTGCACATTAGAGCAAAGTTTTGAGGAAGACACTCACTATCTGAAAGCTTCAAGCAGCATGGAAGAAGTATTAATGTTTTAGCATCTTACTTTTCCTTATGATTTGAGGTAGTACTCTGGAGAGAGAGAGAGAGAGAGAGAGAGAGAGAGAGAGAGAGAGAGAGAGAGAGAGAGAGAGAGAAAGAGAGAGAGAGAACGTACGTGTTTTGGGATCATTTAGACGCACTGGATAGATAATCCAGAAACCACTGCTAAAAACTATATTACTCTTGAATTGTATCTTATCTTCGAAAATGGCTATGGGGATAAGAAGGTAAGACTTTCTTGTAGTGAACCTCTAACCTGAAGTACTCAATGTATTTGTTTTAACAAAGTGAAATTTTGTTTTTGTAAAACACTTTTATGAATTTCGGATTTCTCTTACAAAATATATATTGTAAGCCTCTTAAAAAAACTTATTTTCAGGATGCTGAAAACGATTTAGCACCAATATTTTGTTGATGATTTTCAAATGTAAAGGTATTGTACCATGTACAGAAAAAAAAGGCAAAGATAAGAAAGGCGAGAGGAATAAAACAGAAAGTAAACAAAAATTTCAATATTCAGCTAGTACTTGAATATCTAGAGCTGCATTTATGCATGGCCAGATAACCTGTCAGAAAAACATTTGAATGACAGTTTTGATGAATTGAGGTCATGGTATTTCTCTTGGTTTACCTGTTTGAGATCTACACACTTGTGCAGTGTTCCATGTGGCATAAATTATTCAGCACTGATTCTTTCGTCACACACGGTGAGGGTATTAAGACCTCCGGAAATTATCCAGAATGAGACTGCGAATACACTTAGTAGGTTATTCTGGCGCTGCAGTCATTAGTGTCTTAGGAATGGAACTTAACGTTCCTTGTGTAAGGCAAAGAGTTCAGGAACCGGCTAAAAAGTCTACAGTATTTATGAAGTTCCTTTTTATTACGGAAAATTAATTCTTACTTCATTTGGTTATTCTGTTGTCTTTCCGCAGTTACAATTAATCTGATATTCATTAAAACAAAGGGAGATCAGGGATAACTATTTTCGTTTCCTGCCGTGGATTCATTATTTACGAATTGTTACCCAGTGTGATTTACTTGAAACTTTATCAAATAACCATTGTAAAAAGCGTGCACATATCACAAGGCCAAGACATATTGCCAATTGGTAACTGTTTATAGCCATTTGTAAATAAAAAAAAAAATACGTTAGGGAATCATGTAAACTGTATTTATAATACATTAAAGCTGGTACAAGGAAATTAATTAGGAGGTCAGATGAAGTGACCGAGATTGACCTTTTCTAGCGTTATTAATCATAAAAAATTTAGGATTAGAAAAGGAGGACCTTTTGTCTTGTGAGCGATTCTAAACCAATTTTCCCGTCAAGAAACTTACAGATAGTATTTTTTCTGTTCTGTAATACAACTACATTCAGTAATTGTGTTGCAGAATATAATAAGTCATGTACTTATACTTACAGCACGAAATTTTTGTTATTTTGCAGCTACTAGTGCAATAGACAGTTTTGCATTGATCTACGAGAGGATATGAAATTATATTTGAGTATGAACCCGGCCATAATCATTCTTTCGCGTAGAAATGTATGCAAATTTCACAGTAGGTTCCTCATTACATATACGGTATACGTATAACAGAAAAAGTTTTGATGTTCATACTAAACAGGGAGAACCCTCCGATTACAGATAGATAAATGGAGATACCATAAAGCTGTTTAACTTCATATAATCATAACATCCACCATGTCCTTATCTTTGAACTTTTATTGAAATGGACTTTATGCTTCAATGATTATTGTCCACTAGTACCTAAACGCCCATTGCCAAACGTGTCAGTATTTTAACGGGATTCGAGCCCGAATGAACGAGCGAAAACGGCTGCGTCAAAAAAGTACCCAACGGAATGGAAATGAGCCAGGATATTATTCTCTACTTAGTTTATAAGACCTAGCAACTGAACTGCATCAACATGCAATTCAGAACTTTGGTGTCCTCTTAATGATTTTATAATCATTAGATTGCACATACAGAAGGCGATCAATCCACATTTTTATACCGTTAATATTCCATGATACAATTTTTACATTATTAGCGATCAGAACTTTTCTAGCAGTCACCACACTGACTGCTAAAGCATTTTCGCTTTCAACTCTTCTCGTGTATTCTGCAAATATTCAAACACCGAGTCACTATTTTCGTACCATCTGCTATTAGTTATATCTCTGAAAAAAATGTCATTTTAGCCCAACCATTTGATCGTTTAATAGCTCAGTATCTCAGGGCTATTACATATATTTACCTATCTTTGAGAACTCCCCCTCTCCTGAACTGACACTTGACCAGGTAATGAATAGACCACAACAGAGACTTAGCCATTTGGTAACAATATACTACGCCCTTGTTAAGTACTTAACTGCTTATTTAAACGTACCTCGTCATTCACACTAGTATAAGATATGTCTATCCTGTTCAAGAAACAACTTTGAACCCCTTGTAACAATTTGAAAGCCGAACTGCCCACGAAACCTTTGAATAGACTTTCATTTCCTTACTTGGAATTAGGGTCGAACAAGATCCTAGTCTTCAGTATTACTGGACAAATCAAAATTCATATTACCTCAAAAAAAAACCTGCTCCCAACGAATGTAGATTCCCTACGCTGACAGATACAGCCTTTTTTAGGTTAGGTATAGCAAAAGGGCAGCGGTGCAGAACATCTGACCAGTAACAAAGTGACCGCAGTCATAACCCCAATATTTACCGTGTCAGTTACATGTACATTCATCTCTTCTTTATAGCATCTCCTCGACTCCCTCTATGCAACACTTTCAGTTTCTTTCTACACTTTATTCCCAATATTTCAGAATTATAGAAAATTTCTCCTAAATTATCATCCTCCATTCTCTCCTGGTAACCAAACTACTCCAGACTACTTAAATCAAACTTATCACCTGTAGTATCCTCTTCTCCTTATTTTGCTTCCTCTTTCACCGTTTAACTTACCCTAGTAACCATATGATAATTACACAATTATTCCCATCAGCCTCTTTCTTTTCTCCCACCCATTAATAACAAGCATGCTTCAAAAATTCTTGCATACATTACATTTCCTGCTTTCATAGATATTCATCTCTTCAGTCTTTTTGCAAAGATCCTGCTGCCTTCATTTATTCACTTATTCTGTGACTCAGCTCTTCTCTCACCCTACCCCACTTTTTCATATATATTACCACGTACGTACACTTTTGAAGTACCATAACCATAATGTAACACGCAATAATCATTTAATTAACATTCTCTCATCCCGATCATCCCGATCAATCTTTCCGAGTGTACTTTGTTGTTTTCATACTAAGGAAAGAGAACCTAAATTTCAAAATGATTAATAAAAAAAAATTTCATAAGATATATGTATATATATATATACTTATATATATATATATATATATATATATATATATATATATATATATATATATATAGAGAGAGAGAGAGAGAGAGAGAGAGAGAGAGAGAGAGAGAGAGAGAGAGAGAGAGAGAGAGAGAGAGCGATACATTTTTATTCTCAAGGCAGAAACCAAATTATTTCTTTTAGCCTGCCTCTCGTGATATACACAGTTTCGTCTGTCCTCTTTCAGTACCACATATATACACTTCCTAAGGAAGGGAAATGGTTTAATTCCAATAGGGAACTGTTGTTTTTTATAGGAAATGTCTATCTTTTAGAAAGCTTAGGGTCATGATGCAGGGTTGTTTTAAATTTTATCTCTGGTTCTAAATTAATATAATCAGAGGTCATGTTGAAGACAATTTTATTTAAGCCATTATTAAGTTACATTATATCTCTTTCATCTCAGGTTATTGCCACAGATCCATACAGTTACTTATATTGGTAAACTTTATTTT
>JANJGK010005084.1:0-47500 GCA_039081455.1 Macrobrachium rosenbergii
ATGCTTTTTATGCCTAGCGTCCGAATGTTTGGAAGAACCGTTGCGTTTAAAATCAAATTCATCTCAAATATTCTTGTTAAGGTTAATTACCCTTAACTGGCGACCTTTGGCTAATTAACGACTGTCTTTGAGGTTAACTTTTGGCTTCAAGTGGCAGGTTACGTGTAATCTTGGTTTGCAGGGCCGTGAAAACTACGTAAATTGAATAATACATGATCAGCCAAGACCCTCACATGTAACAATATATATATATATATATATATATATGTGTGTGTGTGTGTGTGTGTGTGTGTGTGTGTGTGTGTGTGTGTGTGTGTGTGTGTATTCAAATCTGTTTTCTCCTCAATGAACAGACATCGACGAGTGCGCCCAAGGGAAGGCGGAGTGCAGCCCCCAGGCAGCATGCAGGAATTCCGTCGGGAGTTACAGCTGCTCTTGCAACCCCCCTTTCGAGGAAGATGGACGAACCTGTGGTAAGGGAAGACGATCCTTTGTCTCTCTGAGCTTTTTCCTGCAGAGTCAGAATCTGTGAAACACAGAGTCAGCAGAAAAGAGCAAAATTGCTTCAGTTCACTTTGTTGTATCATCATCTAGTTTCTCATCTTATGAATCAGCTCATGAAAGATCTGCCTTGATGTCTGTCATTCGGGGAATTTTGACTTTTGCGTAGCCCTCCTCATCCTCACTGCAACCTCCTCTTCCCCCCTCCAGGGTTCCCGTGCGAAAGCCCGGCTGAGGTCATCGAGGGTGTGGGATGCGTGAAGCTTGTGAAGGAATACAAGACCTGGCAGGAGATGAACGCCACCTGCCAAGAGGCAGGGTGGCGTCTCCTGCAGGACTTCTCCCTCACAAGTTTACGGGAAGTTGTTCGGGCTTTTCCTTACGCTGGTAAGTTACTTCCTGACAAAATACTCATCAACAGATGAGAGAGAGAGAGAGAGAGAGAGAGAGAGAGAGAGAGAGAGAGGGGGGGGGGGGGGGTTAATGTCATGTTATGCCACAGACAAACATACACACAAATTGTTATTGATTAGCATTTATCCAAGAAAAAAGAATGTATATATACATATATATGTATGTATGTATAAAGGGTGTAACACCAGTTTATGCAAATACTCCGGGAAATGAAAGAAAAAGTCATTCTCAGCAAAAATGTTTTCTAAAGAGAAGCATTTGAAGGTTCTGTTTGTGGGTAAGGGCAATTTCAAAATGGCCGTTCAGGCGAGGGAGGGAGGCCCTTCACGGGAGGTCGGGGTAGCCTGGGATGTGGGGGCCAGTTGTGGGGGGGGGGGGAGCGAATGAGGCAAGTGGATTCCTTTAATTATGGTTCTTTTTCTTGCAAGCAGTCTGAGTTTAATGGTTAGCTCAGAGCGGTAATGTGTGGCTGTATGCGTAAAGAGAGTCATGCAAAGGTCGCTCTGAGGCAACATTCATTTGTGATGGCTGAATCCTGGGGCTCTCTGTCTGTCTGTCTGTCTGTCTGTCTGACTGCCTTGTCTGTCTGTTTGTCTGTCTGTCTGTCCTGCTGCCTCTTCGTCGCGGAATGGGCGAATCAGGAGCCAGGAATGACTAGGCCTACGCCATGACTGGTGTCTGATGAATGCTTCTGATGGGGAGGGAGAGGTTTTTAATAACGCATGTTCAACCTTTGATGGTGTCTCATGGATGAACCTTCTTTGGATGGACGCAAGATTCAATTAGGCTTCCTAGTCTTCTTTTCTCTTTTCTTTATTCTTTTTTTATCTGCGTCCAATGAATGCCATTGATGGTGAAGAAAAGGGTCTCAATGATGCATGCTTTTTTTTTTTGTTCAGTATCCAAAGAATAGATTTTATTGGGAGGTATTTGATTCACATCGGCCCAATCACTCCATCCTCATCCTTCTCTAACCCCCCCATCCCTGACTACTCCCCCATCCAGGATGCCATCTTCCTCGCCCGGGAGTCAGATGGTGGAAGGTGGGCGGCCATTTGGAAATTGCCCTCACCCACAAACAGAGCCTTCAATTGCTTATCTTTATAAAACATTTTCTGCTCAAGATTACTTTTTCTTTCATTTCCCAAAATATTTGCATAAACTCGTGTAACACCCTGTATGAATACATATGTATATATATACTGTATATATGTGTGTGTGTGTGTATGTATAAAATTAAAAAATGCTACTAGTCAGGAATTACCAAAGGAATATATTCACACGATGTTCCATAAGTAATGAGAAAGCTAATATTTCCAACATATCATTTACCGTAATTGTCCTTAATATTTTGATTCATTGACTAAGTTTTCTTTGTTCTGATCAGTTTTCTTTATTTCTTGACTTTCAAAGGCATGTGGATAGGAGTATCTGAAGGGAAACGGCTGGCGAGCGGAATACCTTTGCAAGAGGAACTTTGGGAGGAAGGTTACCAAGGAGCAGACCCTTCGATGCCTTGTGGCTTCATTATATGGGATCATTCTTCTTCTTTGTTCAAAGTGAGTCAAAGTGGTTGCTGGGGAGAGAGATGGGGTATCTGCCAAGTATAACTGTTATAAAATAACCAGAAGAAGTCAACATCAAGTTGATTTTCTTCTGGTGATGCAGAACCCTGAATTGTCCTTCTTAGGATTTTATGATTTCCCTTTTAGTAAATAATGGCTGAAGGATTCTTCCCTCTCTCCTTCCTTCCTTCCTTCCTCCCTTCCTTGTTCCTTCCTTCCTCCCTCTCCATCCTCTCAGAAGATAATGATACTGTCCTGCTGAGGAAGTGAACTCAGTTGTCATTAGGAACATATTATTATTATTATTATTATTATTATTATTATTATTATTATTATTATTATTATTATTGTATGTTATATAATATTCATTCACTTAGATTCTGCCTCTTGAAGTCTTGATAGCTTTGTTATGCTGTTCTCCCTCTGCTGCACTTCTTTGGTGCTGTTCTGTGAGAACCTCTGAGGATATGATATTATAATGTTCTTTTGTGCTTTGCAAAGGTTCTTTCATTGAGATGAATGGACCTTTTATTATACACGCTTTGTGATTAGGGAAAATGTTTGGCATAAACTAGAATTGTTATTCTGTGTGTGAGCTTTCAACAATACACGCATGTGAAGCACTTGGTCTTTCATTGAAACAATCCTTTTTTATGTCTTCAGACTTTTTTTTTTTGAATGAATGAAAGGAAGTGAACAAAATGCAAAAACAGAAGAACTTTTTAATAAAGGCTGTGAAAGCATGGAAAGAAAGAAACAGAAGTAAATGAAAGGAAAGAGGTGGGAAATAAAATGTCGGGATTCAGACTGACACAGGTGACACTGAACATTGTCAGAGGAGATAAAACACTGAAGATAAAACAGAACTATATAAGAAAGGAAAGAAATGAGGTTGGTTGAAAATCTGAGATTTCTGATTGTGAATAAAACTCTGTGTCTTGACAACATCCGCTTACGATTATGAAAGCCCCAAGGTTTATATACAGTCTATATACTGTATATATATATATATATATATATATATATATATATATATATATATATATATATATATATATATATATATATAATGATACAAAAAGTTTATTCAAGAATCCACCTATAAATATCAATGGTTGCAAAAATGCTATTAGAAAATATCTAAAGATATTTCTGATTTTCGTTTCTGCATGTCTGCTTCTAAGCAAACACATGTTTGTGCATGTCTGCATGTAAGTAAACACATGTTTGTGCATGTCTGCTTGTAAGTAAACATATGTTTGTGCATGTCTAGCTGTAAGTAAACAGGTGTTTGTGCAGGTCTGATTGTAAGTAACCAAATGTTTGTGAATCTCTGCTTGTAAGTACACACATGTTTGTGCATGTCTGTTGTAAGCAAACATATGTTTGTGCATGTCTGGTGCAAGCAAACACGTGTTTGTGCATGGCTGTTGTAATTAAACACATGTTTGTGCATATTTAACTGTAAGTAAACACATATTTGTGCATGTTTATTGTAAGTAAACACATGTTTTGCATGTCTGCTTGTAAGTAAACATATGTCTGCTTGTAAGTAAACATGTGTTTGTGCATGTCTGTTTGTAAGTGGTCATGTGTTTGTGCATGTCTGCTTGTAAGTAAACACGTGTTTGTGCATGTCTACTTGTAAGTGGTCACATGTTTATGCATGTGTGGCTGTAATTAAACATGTGCTTGTGCATGTCTGCATGTAAGTAAACATGTGTTTGTGCATGTCTGCTTGTAAATAAACACGTTTTTGTACATGTCTGGCAGTAAGTAAACACGTATTTATGCATGTCTGGCATGGAAGTGAACACATGTTTGTGCATGTCTGCTTGTAATTACACATGTGTTTGTGCATGTCTGGCTGTAAGTAAACAGGTGTTTGTGCATGTCTGCTTGTAAGTAAATGCATGTTTGTGTATGTCTGCTTGTAAGTAAACACATGTTTGTGCATGTCTGCTTGTAAGTAAATGTGTATTTGTGCATGTATGTTATAAGTGAACACATGTTTCTGCATGTCTGTTGTAAGTAAACACGTGTTTGTACATGTCTGCTTGTAAGTAAACAAATGTTTATGCATTTCTGCTTGTAAGTAAACATGTGTTTGTGCATGTCTGCATATATGTAAAGACATGTTTGTGCCTGTCTGCTTGTAAGTAAACACGTTTGTGCATGTCTGCTTGCAAGTAAACATGTGTTTGTGGATGTCTGACAATAGGTAAACACATGTTTGTGCATGTCTGGTCAAAAGTAAACACGTGTTTGTGCATACCTGCTTGTAAGTAAACACGTGTTTGTGCATGTCTGTCATAAGTGAATGCGTGTTTGTGCATGTCTGCTTGTAAGTAAAAATATGTTTGTGCATATCTGCTTTTAAGTAAACATGTGTCTGAACATGTCTGTCGTAAGTGAATGCATGTTTGTGCAAGTCTGCTTGTAAGTAAACACGTGTTTGCACATGTCTTTTGTAAGTGAAAACATGTTTGTGTATGTCTGCTAGTAAGTAAATGCATGTTTATGCATGTCTGCTTGTAAGTAAACATGTGTTTGTGCATGTCTGGCTGTAATTAAACATGTTTTTGTGCATATCTGCTTGTAAGTAAACACGTGTTTGTGCACATCTGGCTGTAATTAAACACGTGTTTGTGCATGTCTGCTTGTAAGTAAACACATGTTTGTGCATGTCTGCTTGTAAGTAAACACGTGTTTGTGCATGTCTACTTATAAGTAAACACAGTTTTGTGCATGCCTGTTTGTAAGTAAACACATGTTTGTGCATGTGTGCTCGTAAGTAAACACATGGTTGTGCATGTGTGCTTGTAAATAAACACATGTTTGTGCATGTCTGTTGTGAGTGAACACGTGTTTGAGCATGCCTGTTGTAAGCAAACACGTTTGTGCATGTCTGCTTGTAAGTAAACACATGTTTGTGCATGTCTGCTTGTAAGTAAACATGTGTTTGTGCATGTCTGCTTGTAAGTAAACACATGTTTTTGCATGTCTGCTTGTAAGTAAACATGTGTTTGTGCATGTCTGCTTGTAAGTAAACACATGTTTGTGCATGTCTGCTTGTAAGTAAACATGTGTTTGTGCATTTCTGCTTGTAAGTAAACGTGTTTGTGCATGTATAGCTGTAAAAAACACATATTTGTGCATGTCTGCTTGTAAGTAAACACCTGTTTGTGCATGTCTGATTGTAAGTAAACATGTGTTTCTGCATGACTGCTTGTAAGTAAACACATGTTTGTGCATGTCTGCTTGTTAGTAAACACATGTTTGTGCATGTCTGCTTGTAAGTAAACATTTGTTTGTGCATGTCTGGTCGAAAGTAAACACGTGTTTGTGCATGTCTGGTCGAAAGTAAACGCGTGTTTGTGATTCTTCTTCCTTCTTTTATCGGATTTTTTCTTAAGAGGGAACCAACTCTCTCTCTCTCTTTCCCTCTTTCTCTCTCTCTCTCCCTCTCCCTCTCTCTCTCGCTCTCTCTCTCCCTCTCTCTCTCTCTCTCTCTCTCTCTCTCTCTCACACATAGGCAGTGACATGAAACGTCTGAAAAGAAGCTTGTAGATGAATTCCATAAAGAGAAGAAGAAGAAGAATGATAACACCGAGTGCAAGCCACTGTCTCCTCCCCCACCCACCATTCCCCACCCATCCTCCTCATATTCCCCCACCCCCACCCCCGCCCCAGCGACCCCCCCGAGAGCAAAATAGCTGCCACCCCCAGCAACAAGTTTTGCATTTTGGCGCCTAAACAGAAATGACAGTGTCATCATGAATGAGGTTCGTAATGACTCATTCATGGGAGAGAAAACGCAAAAGGAGAATAACAGACTATTATAATCAAACCAGGCGAAACGCACTGCCAGCTTCAAGTAGACTGATGCAATCAGTATTATCAGTTCAAGGCTGAGCGCTAGGAAGGCCGGGCGGGGGCGGGGGGAGTGTCAGCCTGCTTCCTAAGTCAAGGAAAGAGTTAACATGGATACCCACCAACCCCGAACTTTCCTTCTTTGGGGCAACAGGGCACAGGGCAGCATGCAATGTCTGGCTGCAGACAGGGTTCCCAGATTTGGCGGTTTCCCTCCAAATTTGGCTGGTTTTAGAAGTTCTCCATTTGAGCTATGATTCACGTTGTAACAAGCAATAATAGATTGTCGCTGACTGTACAGTCCCAAAATTCTCTCTCTCTCTCTCTCTCTCTCTCTCTCTCTCTCTCTCTCTCTCTCTCTCTCTCTCTCTCTCTCTCTCTCTCTTTCTCTCGTGTTCTCATCAACACCCTCTACTCAATTACCAATGGCCGAGGGGTCATGTTATTGACTACCCATTTTAAGAGGGACATGACGCCATTAAGTCTTGAATCACAGTCTGCCTGTCTGTCTGTCTCGAGTCGAGTCTCTCAGTCTCTCTCAGTCTCTCTCCATGTGAAACGAGGCGATTCTGCTGATATTGTAAACATCCAAACGACCATTTTAAGTTTGTAAATTACAAACAGCTTCAACTCCTATCAAGCTAAGGGGTGTCAAATTTACCAACTTTATGGTATACAATTTACAGGATTTTGAAAGTGCTTCTTGACAGAATTGTCCCAGAATGTATTATTTTTCAACTAAAAAGTCGTTCAATTAATTTTTATTACCAGAAGATTAAAAAAAAAAAAAACTTACACTCGTCGTATACGTGGCATGGTTTTTGAGGACCTTTGCCAAATGTGCTGTATCTGTATGGTGAGGAAGTCGCCTTCGGATCTCATTTAGCGACCTTGACCCAACCATACAAGACAATGGAGATCCCAAAAAGCACGTTCAACCACCCAGGCCAAGGAAATCGCCTACAATGTTTTTAAATATTCACAGCAAAAAAAAAAAAAAAAAAAAAAAAGGCGGACCATTAATTGACATCTCAAGACTGATGGATCGTGTGACTGCTGTAAGCAGCAGGAGTTAGTGAAAGAACCATACATCGGTTACTTCGAGAAACCAGAGGTGAAAAGAAGCCTGTTTTTTGTGAACCAGTAAATTAATGTTCAAAAACTGTGACAGCGCTGGATGAAAATATTCTTACTATATATACTCCATATATTATATGAGTAATACATATGTAGATAATACTCAAATAACAAGATATTACGTATTTTTATTGGGCTGTGAACGTTAAACCCTCTCTCTCTCTCAGTATATACATACATACGTGTATGTATATACTGATAAACATTGAGAGGAATAGTGCATGGTATAATTTGACAAGCTTCATGTTGGAGCCTGTAAAAGAAAATAACTTGTAAATAATGAAACAAAAACATCGCATCATCCAAATGATGTAAAAATTCACACAATAATTAACTTTTTCATAACAAACCATTGTCTTAAGCTCTCACATGAGAGATAGATACTGTTCGAACATCCGCTGAATCGGACTGATTCCGAATTTTAAGTCGGTTACCTATTAAAACTTCTATAACTATGAAAGGACCTTCAAACTTAGGCAACAATTTCCAATTTAGCCCTTTTCTAACATAGACTTGTACATATACTATATCTCCTTCTTGGTAAGGCTTTGTGACCTTAGCTTTTTTATCATGTGCATTCTTCATTAACACTTGAGCCTGTAAGAGGTTTTGATAAAGTGTTTGATATCTACTTCGGCTAACATCTATTATATCCTTCAACGGATCTGATAAACTAGATGTCGGGGATAATATGTGAAAAGGTGACCTAGCAGGTATCCCATATACAGCTTCATGGGGAGACATACGGATTGAAGTATGATAATTGTTATTTAGGGTACTGGACACGGTGGGTATTGCAATATCCCAGTTTGGGTCCATGCCGCCTATGTTTACACGCAGTATGTCTAGCACCTTTCTATTAACCCGTTCTACCAATCCATTAGATTCAGGATGGTATATCATCGTATTGACTTTCTTTATTTGCAGAATTTCGCACAATGAGTTAAGGAAGTGATTATTGAATTCTCCACCTGAGTCAGAGATTATTATATTTGGAATTCCATGTCTGCATATATAGCACTCGTAAAACTTCCTAGCGCACTCAATGGCTGTTTTACTTTTTAGTGGTATTAATTCAGTATACCGTGTAAGGGCGTCAATGATAACCAAGAGGTTTTTATGCCCCCGGTCTGTCTCGTAAAAACCTGTCAATAAATCAAGGTGTACCCTTTCAAAAGGTTTGCTAGGCACGGGATAAGTTCCGAGACCTACAGGATTCTTAGTATGGCCCTTGTGACGGAAACATATATCACAGTTTTTAATATATGTCTTAATATCTTTTAACATAGTAGACCAGTAAAATAATGACTTGGCCTTTTGAGAGGTTATTTCGAACCCAGGATGACCATGCAGAGGATGGTTGTGAAGCCATTTCAGAACGATTGGGATTAATGTGATAGGTACAACCACCTGGTCGTTAGTTAACTGTGTTGAACTCCTGGTTCTCCTAGCCACGGATCGGCATAGAATGTTATCCTTAATCAAGAAATATTGATTCGTATATTTCACATATTCCTTATCATCTGGATTCCTATTTAATGCATCTATTATTACTCTTAATTTCTGATCTTTCATTTGTTCTTGTCGTACTGAATCTAGATTCCATTCTATATCTGTAATATTCTCTGTTGCTTGGGCTAAAGATTGACCATTTTCGATAGCAATTTTCATAGCTTGCGAAGGAATTGGAATTTCTTCTAGATCAGCGAAAGGTATTGAGTGTGTTGGTACTGGGTTACGAGATAGCGCATCTGCGATTACGTTTGCTTTACCGGGTAAGTATCCAATTTTAGCTCCAAAGTCCTGGATAATCATGTGCCACCGAGTTCTTTTAGGACTATGATTGAAACCTTTAAAAAAGTCAGTAAGGGGCTTGTGATCAGTTAGAACTTTGACACTATACCCATAGATTATATATTTAAAATGTACCAACGAATTAGCAATGGCGAGGCATTCCTTATCTATTACTGCATATTTCTTCTCTGACATTTTTAATTTGCGAGAATAAAAAGCAATGGGGAAAAACTTATTGTCATGCCACTGGAGTAACACACCTCCTACTCCTTGATCTGATGCGTCGGTTGCAATAATAAACTCTTTAGTAAAATCGGGAAACTTTAAAATAGGAGCAGAACTGATTTTTTCTTTCAAGGTATCAAAAGCAATTTGATGTTGGGATTCCCATTTGAAAGTTACGTCCTTCCTTATGAGATCAGTTAAAGGAGCTGCTATTACTGAATAATCTCGGATAAACCGACGATAATAACCCGAAACCCCGAGAAATTGCTGTATGGCTTTAACATTAGTAGGAACGGGAAATTTACTAATAGCAGAGATTTTATCATGGACTACTTTAAGACCTTGCCGAGATACCATGAAACCCAAATAGACTAATTCGTCTTTAAAAAACTCACATTTAGAAATTTTTACTTTTAGATGATATTCTCTTAACCTCTGAAGGACTATTTCTAGTTTACTTAAATGCTCCTCCAAGGTGTTGGAAAATATAACTAAATCATCCATATAAGCATGGAGAATATTCCCTAGTAAATCTCCGAACACTATATTGATCATTCTAGTGAACGTAATAGGAGCACAACGTAGCCCAAATGGCATACGTAGGAATTCATAGTGACCTCTAGCTGTACTAAAAGCAGTGTACTGGGTACTATCCTTAGCTAAGGGTATCTGGTGAAAGCCTTTAAGTAAGTCCAAGGAAGTAAAAAATTTATTCTGTCCTAATAGAGACAAAATATCATCTGTGCAAGGTACTGGGAAACGATCAGGGATAGTTTGGTCGTTAAGCTTGCGAAAGTCAACACAAATCCTCCAGGTTTTGTCCTTTTTTGGTACTACTATCAAGGGAAAATTATAAGGGCTGTTAGATTTCTTAATAACCCCCTCTTTTAACATTTTATCTACCTCAACATTGATTTCATTCAGAAATTTGGCCGGTAGACGATATGAAGGCACGTAAATGACCTGGTCTTTATCCTTTAAACGAATTTGATGTTCGATGACTTCCGTTTTGCCTAAAGCTCCAGTACTAGTAGAAAAAACATCACTATATTTGGATAAAAGATCAAAAAATTTCTTGCTTATATCCCTGTCTAAGATGTCTGCTTCGATCTTGCCTTTAATTACCTTTAAAAGAGATTCGTCTGTTGCTGATTCAGTGGAGTTAATTTCAGCAACTGTAAGGATTCGATGTTTATATGCTTCGATATTGACAATATGTTGATTTTCATGTACTGTTAAAGCAGCATTTAAGTGATTAAAAACTTCAATGTTAACCCGATGATCAGAATTTACTGTGTATAATGCTTGCGTGACTGAAAGCCCATTTATCTTTAAAGTATCAGGAAGAATTAAAACCTCTGAGCCTGGCAATTTTCTTTTAACCTTGACCGTGAGATACGATGGTGTGTTTGGCTCGATGGTTTGTGCGAACGCAGCAAGGACGGGTGCCTGAGAGTTATGTTGGGTTGCTGTAACAATATCATCGCTTATGAGACAAGTGACTGGCTCTTCGATATACGTTATCTTCTTACTCTCTGTCTCCTTCTGATCCAAAACAGATTTCAATGTGTGTGAAGACCGATAGAATTTCCCTTTTATGAACACTCCGTGTTTTGCGGGTGTTAAAATTACGTTATGTAATGACATTGATGGATATCCCATAATAACTACTGGGTACATATTAATATTGCCAACTATGATAAAGGTATCCGTAAAAGTACGTTGCCCCAACCTGTATTGTATTTGAGATGTACCAATTACATCTAATTCGTTATTGCCTATTCCTGACAAACGAACATTGGAGCGTTCGATAGGAAATTCTTGAAAATAAAAGGTGATGGGTACGTAAATCCATTATATTACGTGGACTACCTGAATCAAAAAACAAGGTGAAATGCTTGTGTTCTAAGCTAACTGCATGCAAAGTGGGTCTAACTTCTTCTGAGCCAATAATAGCGTGTATTTTGCAAAAATCTACGGGACCGTGCTCTGCATGTTTGGGAGACACTACCTCGATTTCTGGAAAATTCTTGTCTTCACACATATCTTGGAGAACATTGAACTTATTTTCTGATTCAAAAAGTGATGATAACCCAATATCACTCTCCTCCCCCTTTAAGCTGGCTATGTGGTGTTTGTCTGCCCGCCGGCATTCGGAAAATTCACTGACGCGTTATTGTTTGGAACTGCTGAGCCTGAAGTTGGCTTTCCCGAGGAACGATTTGAATGTACTTGTTTCTGACCTGCATTACTGTTCTGCTTGTATTGTTTGTTCTTTCCCCCATGGTACTGTTGCTTTTTAGCGTCATTACCAGTGTTTTGAATGTTTGTGTTACTGTTTAAATTCTTCTTTCTTGCATTGCAATGACTATACTTATGATGCGTACTGTTATGGATTGAACAATAGCGGGACCTACACTCATTTATCACATGACCAGGTTTTTTGCAATTGTAACAAATGACTGCTGATGGATTATTAGTGACTAAGTTAACCTGTTGCGGTGATGTAGACGCATGATTTTTGTTTTCTTGCTTTGTAAAATCCTGAATCAGAGAAGGATCGAGATCTGTACACTTGGACAAGTGTTTCCGAACTTGCCTATAGATATCTAATTCTGAGCTATCTGATTGTAATTTTTCATCAAAACACTTAACCAAAGGTTCAGGTAACATCGCTGTTACAAGTGTTAAATAGAATAATACAGGATTCTGTAGGGAAGTGGTGGGGTCGCTCCCACTTGGGGTTGGAGGAGTCATTTTCCTACTAAGTTTCCTATCCGCACGCCTACTCTCTAAGTGATCTTGAAACCTATATGAATAAACACGGCCGCTACGTAACCTCATAAATCTAAACCAGGAACGCAAGTAAATAACAACCGAGATTCATATAACCGCTAAAAAATAACATCACTTATGAAAAATGCATCATAAAATACAATAATGAAAGGTAATAAATGCACTTTCCTGAAAAAGAACAGAGTTAACAATGTGTCAGGCGTAAAAAATAAAAGGACACAAAAGTATGAAAAAAAATGAGGTATCAGGAACCGCTACGTCTGCAAGGCAAAGGTATTAATCTACGGCACTGCTCACCTTATATCAGCAACCTGCCACTCGAGACCCGAACACTGTAAATGAATATACCAACTGTTATAAATAATGGCTGTACTTAGCTTTTTATTGGATTCTGGTAAGTAGGTCGACGAGGTTCCTCTGCTGTCCAACTTCCGTCTGGCTAGATACACGTCATCGAAGGGATGTTGTCGTGGATGTTGAACTTCTTATGTTGATGAATGTTGATTGCAGAAACCCTCAGGGAACAACGTGGAGTGTTGATGTGCAATGTTGCGTAGATTTGTGTAGATTTCTCTCTCTCTCTCTGCCATGCGTTGGGGTAGATGTGTTGTGAAGGTCAGATGTTTTCCTCGCTTTTTCGTTGTTGATTGTTTTCTTTCCGTCTGCTTGTAACCATTGTTTATGAAGATGACAATTGTCTATGGTTTTTTGGGCATCTCGCCGTATCGGAGCTTCCGTTTACCAATGTAGACGCCATGTAGAGGTGCTGCCAGAAAGCTCTGTTGTGACCGCTGTTGTGTGTGCTGCCACCACTGTTGTGTGAAGGTATTTCATCAGAAATTCCTCCAGGTGTTTGGTTATAAGGACTGTGTTTGGAACTCAGTCAGAGTTTGCTTATGACATCTTCAGTTTCTCCATGGCTGTAGAATAAGACTGTTTTTGGAAGATCAGACCAATGTTCTGCAGGATTTCAGACAAACTCCATAGTGGTTTTTCTTGTATTTCGTATAAAGACTTATTTACAAAGAATACAATTGGTCTGCATAGGATGATCTCCCATGTCGATCTAATCTCTAAGCTGTCACACTTTTACATAGCAAGACTAAGATGCACACACACGAACAAACATATGACCTCGTTCCCAAGAACTTCCCACGGCTACGTGACATTTGCCTCCAGCTCTGAGCAAAAGGAGAACGCTGAGTTTATGCAAACGGATGCTAATGTATGATGACGCACTGTCTTAAAGCACTACACAGGTACTTATTGATGACGTTTGCGTCTGGTTTGACCAAACGGAGATTTCACAATAGCCTTCCTTTCATGATCGATACAGATATACAAATTGGGAATTATCTTAGATTTATTAAGAAACGTAGTTTCTTTAAATGTGGCATAAATGAAATATGACATATATATATATATATATATATATATATATATATATATATATATATATATATATATATATAGTCACGATGCGTATCAAGTACCTGGTTATTACACATCTAATCTCAAAATTCAAAAATATACCTCACTTCAGCCAGATACCTGAACTCTCATAACATTAATTATTATGACTGAGTACTCTAAAGGTAACAGTGATCCCCTAAGAAAAAACTTATTTATTAACCACTTGAAAAATTCAAATTAAGTTTATCAGAATATGTGTGAGGTATCAAAATTAAACTAGAAATATTCTAGAATAAAAGGGCATCACTCCATCAAACAACTCTAAGTGTTTCCCTGGTCTTAATTCACTTTAGCAAAACTAAAAGAACAAAACATGTTTATCACTTTGCCTTATACACACACAATCAATCCTACTCACTGATGATCAATAAATGAAACACTGTTTTTCTAAAAACATTAAATACAAAAATTTATTTTTAAATTAAAAGTTTATAATTAGAATTCACAATCTGAAAAATTTATTATTACTTGAAAATAATACAACACTCAATTAATTCTTGAGTTAAATTATGAAACAAAACTAATTCACATAAACTTTATCAGGAATTTAAATTAATCAAGCAAAATTTAAACTATCAAGAATTACTCAAGATTTGAAAAGAAAATCTTAATAAATTAAATATTAAATAAAGTATGCAATGTTAAATTACCAAGAAATATTTAAAATGCTACGTAAATAAATGTTACATCACAAACATAAAAAACATGAAAATATAGAGAGATTGTAAATAGAAAAACACAAAAATACACATAAGATGCATCAATAATGATTTCACTCGGTCAAAATTTCCTAACTTGTCATACCATGGTATTAATAAGTAAAATTCACGTTACCTTACACAAACTTGTGAAAACCTCTGTAAATTACTTGCTGCAGCTGCATTACCTCAAAACATACTTTTTTATCAGGCGCCGTTACAAACTAAATAACTTTGCTAAATTCAGATCTCAAAAGTTAATGCTAATACGTGACCACAAAACACTACGTTAAAAGTAATCTCTTTCTAAGAACGAGAGAGAGGGAGGGAACCAAATCAACTGGTCTCAGAAATCAGAATGAAACAAATTTTAGATAGAATTCCAGTAACACATGAAACAATTACATGATGTCATTAAAGCATTTTGGGTGCGAGATACAAAAGTTCTAGAAGTATGGAGGTGACGTCATTAAAGCATTTTGGGTGCGAGATACAATGGAGAAACTTCTAGAAAGAAACTTACGTCATCCCAGCAAAACGTTTGGAATGCAATCTTGCAAAACATGGCGTAATTGATCAAGACACGTATTTTTTCTTGAACATGCATGTAACAACATGAAATCACTCATCTTGAGCTCATATGGGACGAATCGGCATTTGTTTTCCAAACCTGTCATCACGTAACCCGAAACAAAGCGTTCTCTCTTATCTCAACTGATGACAATTAAAATGATACAAGTCTTGGCTGGACACACACGTGTTCATATAATACGCTTTTATCAAGAAAGATATTATTCGTTCTAAACTATGTTACTATTAAAATTGTATTATCAATTCTAAATTATGCTATTAAGTTATTAATCATTAGTTCTTTTGAGGTCTGATGCCAAACTAAATATGATGCTTCAACAATCATTATCATTACACATAACACATGAAAAAAAAGTAAATATGTCAAAATTATAGGAGGATATATGCATTACAAGGCAACATCATGAAAAAAAAAAAAAAATATATATATATATATATATATATATATATATATATATATATATATATATATATATATATATATACATACATACATATATATATACACACATATATAGCCTGTCTTAAAGTCACCCCTGTCAGTCAGCTGGTTTTTTGTCGTCCATTATTAACCTCGACCATCAATGAGCGTCATTTTGTAACTTTCCTTTGTCGCCTTTTGAGACAGCGACGGCTTCGCTTTCAGAACGGAGACTGCTTAGTGGGTCTAGCCAATGCAATCCAGCTCTCTGGACGGTCGTGTTCATGTAACATGATAACTGGTTCAGCTTGAGCTCTTTTCTCAGAAACGATCAGGAGGAAGTTTAGTATGGAACTCATTTGCTTTCTTGTATTTTCCCCAGGGTGCATCAGTAACACTCATCTTCATCGTTTTTATCATAAAGAACTGAATTTTATGTTTACAACCATTTTATAGCTTTTGTGAAGTGTTATTTCATGGTAATGGTTGTGTGTGTGTGTCAAAAAGTTAGATTTTACTAACATATTTTTCCTGTTGTGGCACCAGATAATTTAGCGTTAAATGAATCAGTCAGTCAGTCAGTTCGCTTATTGCAGTCAAATTGTGGACTCAGTCTCCAGTAACTGATTTGTTCATTCCGTTGGACATCGTTAAAAAGTAGCCAAGACTGGTGACGGAAATTAAGCGAACCTGAGTTCTCAAATTCCTTTGCAAGCATTTCTACACCCATCCGGGGGGAAATGAAGTCCCTGCAAGCAGAGGCTACCAAACGCCCTTCAATGTACCATTTAAGAAACGAACATATATTTTTTTTTTTACAAATCTGCTAGAAATCATAGTAGTGCTTGGATGTGACTTGCATTTATGTATTAAGAGATGCATATTTTTTATTCGACAAAATTGATATTGTCATTGATTTTGAAGGCGACATTAGAACAGTTGTATTTTTGCAGCAGCCTCTTCCTCTTCAGAGTCAGGAGGAGGATATAACCCTCCTCCGTAAGAATATTCCCTCCCCCCCCATTTGGCTCTTCTCAAGTATTAGTTGGAAGGTTCTGAGTGTTTCCTCTGCAAAGTTCAGGTCAGAGAAAATATTCTCTGGTCGTAAGAACACAACATTGACAAGGCCGTATCTCAGCCTCAGAGCCTCCTTAGGATTTCGAGTTTCCTACGGCTTAGCTCTCTCTCTCTCTCTCTCTCTCTCTCTCTCTCTCTCTCTCTCTCTCTCTCTCTCTCTCTCTCTCTCTCTGTGCCTTTAGTATGGTTGTAAAGAAGATTTTTGCTTTTGTAATGTGAGTCTAATGAGCGACACTGAAAAAGATTGTTTGTTGTCCACTGAGATGACTGCAAAAGACTGGACTCGACAACACACCATTCTTGTATTTCGAATCTCAGCCTCTTGCCATCACTGCCGAGATCTTCCTGCAATAGTTTCCATTTTCCATTTGTAATTACATGTCACCACCCGACGCTTCTTGCAAAGAGTTATTCATATTTTGACGAAGTGTTTAACCTCGCTGCTGGAAACTCATTTATAAAGGGCCGTGAAACGTTACTGTCATTAAAAAGTCCGGGTGATGAAATCTGCTTGCATTTGGATGTGTACTGTACTGTAGGCCTCCTCCTCCTGTGGATGGTCATCGTGGATGGAATCTACTTAATCTTTATTAGTTTTTTTTATTTTTTTATACTCCGTAGAGGGGTAGTGCCGTCAGCACATCACGGGGTGCACTGTAGGCATTACTAAAGGTTCTTTGCAGCGTCCCCTCGGCCCCTAGCTGCAACCCCTTTCATTCCTTTTACTGTACCTCCATTCATAGTATTATCTTTCTTCCATCTTGCTTTCCACCTTCGCCTAACAATGATTTCATAGTGCTTCTTCAACTGCTTCGAGGTTCTCCTCCTGTTACTTAACCTTTCGAACCTATCTACTCGCAATATCCTTTTCAGTGCTGAATGACAAAACGACAAATGGTATATGTTTTTTTATATATGAAGAAATGTGTTCTTTCAGATTTGTTACTGAAATAATGCTCATGCAGGAGTTATGAATCATCACGGCGTTGTACAAGGGAGACTTTTCATTGAAATCTCGTATTTGGAGTATTTACCCCCTGGGAGCAAGGGATACGTGTTGATGCCGCCATATTCTTCGAGAAATTGTGATGTTTTATTTTGGCGCAAGAGTTTCTCAATTCTCGAAATGGATTTTGAAAGGTGGAGTCAGTTTCACTATTTCCTATTAAACTGTGGACTTTCGCCCTTGTGCAGCAGGCATCAGAATCTCCCCTTGTGTGTTGGAAGGAGTCACCTTATGTCAGTCCTTTATGATAAATAATGTGCTCATATTATTTTATTTGAATTTTTGTATGCTGCAGAAACAGTTTTGCTGGTGTTATGTAAAGAAAGATTTTTTATTTTGTGGAAAAGAGGTTTTTCCTGTGGTGCTGAAGTTGGATTTTTATTTTATTTGTGAAGCCAGTATTTCCAGATTAGTTTGTGTAGATGATAAAGTTTTCATGGGCCATTTAAGCTGGAAATGTCTCTTCTGGGTATCTGCACAGGGCTGCTAATCTTCCTCTGTTTGAGTAGTGGTAGAGGTCTCTCTTGCTCTTCCCATGAGAAGAAATAAAAAAAGATATGACATTCCTTACGAATTGAGAGAGAGAGAGAGAGAGAGAGAGAGAGAGAGAGAGAGAGAGAGAGAGAGAGAGAGAGAGAGAGAGAGAGGTGGCAAATGTAAGACGCATTTTTATTTTTTTTCTTAGCTTTCCCTTTAGCATTTCCACAAATTCCGCAGACAGCGAGATATAGATAACAAGTATTGCTGATTTTCGTTTCTGAATAAGGGCTGAACAGAAATATGTGCTCTCTCTCTCTCTCTCTCTCTCTCTCTCTCTCTCTCTCTCTCTCTCTCTCTCTGTTTTAATATCGTCTTCATTTTGCAATTTCTGGCACAGTAACTGCGGTGTACTTTCTTAATATTCCTCATAACATTTTATGACAAAAGTTTTAATAAAGCTTCGCGGACGCTTGAGAAATGTGCAAGTCTCGTGCATTTCTTCACGAATCTACTAACAAGACACAAAAGCATAACTGGCGACCAGCCTTCGATATGAAGTAGGGTCTTGTAGAGGTTAATGAATGATGAAACGAGCTAATAGAGTAGATAAACAGTGACTGTGATTGAAACATTGTAATGGTTTGTTTTATATTTATCTAATGTTATTATTTTGTTTGATATTTGACAATGAGAAGGAATATTATTTTTAAAAAACTGTCCTCCTGCTCGTAGAATCGACTAAGCAATCAGTTAAATGCAGGAAACTTAACTGAAAATTACTTCTGCTGAGAGAAAGGTCCGTGCAGCAATATGACTTGCTAAACTGTACGACCAAAAATAATTGTAGACGTAGCCTGCAGTCTTCTGGTAAAAGATATGAAGGTTTTAAATGTAATAAAATGGAAAATTTCGGTTTTAAGTCAAGTGAAATTTTCCAGAGCGTGAAGTGTTTTGAAATGAAATCTATAAGAGATTATCCCTCGTTAACACTTCCAGGTTCCAAGAAAGCCTGGAATGTTCCAGCTAGTGACTGGTATTTTTCTACGTGGTACTTGAAGGCATGAAGTCAGTAATTAATCACCGGCCACCTGCACGTTCATCTGAGACATCCTCGCTTTTGGGGAAGACGTCCAAATGACTCTGGGCGTAGCATTTTCCTCACCGGCGCGCCTGCTCCTCCTGAAAGTGTTCATTGGAAAACTTGTCGAGGATTTTCTTAATGTTTACATCTCGGAAATTAAGCCCCCGAATGACGAGACTCTGCTGCCTTTCTTTCTCAGAGGTCTTGGCGTTCTTTTAGGGATTTAGACTCTCGCCCCGTCGCTCTTTTCCGGATTTGTTTTTGTGGTTTTGTAGATGTATTACGCGGCTGTAGAGCTTTTCTGTCCTGGACCTTTCTTCCGCTGCAGTGTCCGGCTTTTGTACGCTGTTGCCAGGTGGCGATGTTGAAAGCAATTGCATTTGTTCACTAACTTCGGCAAAGGCATAAAACTCAAGGAGTAAAAGCAAGCATTTCCGGATGATGCTCGATGTTACAGTGTCATGAAATATGAAAATGAATGAAAATAAGATCGAGTATTTAGTCATAGCTATTATGAGTCTGTTACATTTTAGTGAGAAAATCTACACAGTTGGGAAGCAGGAGAATGACTCCACTGATTGTTTTCACTTTTGTCTCTCTCCAGCTATAAGCTTGAACTTGCTTTAAGTAGGAGTTTTAAAGAAGCGTAAGTTGTGTTGGGGGTAGGCCACAGATATTCATCATTTGGACTCACCAGAATATGAGTTGGATATTTGGTTTGTTATTATTATGGATTGCAACAACTATATCTATATTCACCAGTTACTTAATTTGGTACACAGTCTGCTTTCATTTAAAAGCTTCAGTGCTACAAGGGACTTTCTCGCTTTTGTCGTCTTTTGCGCAGTAAAGAGCAAATGCTGCTCCAGGCTTAATAACGAAATGCCTTCTTTTTCTTTTTCTTTTTCTTTTTCTTGGCCTCTGGATAGAAAGCTAATGCTCTAATAAACAGAAGTATTATCATTATTATTATTATTATTATTATTATTATTATTATTATTATTGAATGTGACAGAATGCTAGCTACATTTGTGTATGTGTGTGTGCGTGTGTGGTCATGGATTTAATGATATTTTCATTGCTTTTCTCCCTGTGAAGAGATCACTCTGACACTTGTTCACCAACTCGTTGTCTACCATTCTCTATCTGGAGCGTGGGAGTTACATACAATGCATAAGGAAGCCTACTGTGATAGTATGTGAAGTGTTTGTAAACAAAGTTGCTTTATTGACTATTTGTGGAAATGAATCAGTATTTACCATCCTTTTCCTGTTGAGTGATTCGGAATCTTTGCGGTTACAGATATTGGTTGGGAAATGCGAAGGAAATACTGTCTCCTCTCCTCTCCTTCGCCGAACGCCCATGCGATGAAACGGCCTATAGTTCAGTCATCTTCTTACATGAGTTAATTATATGTTTCAAATAGTTGTATTATGTTGGTTCCCCCATGAAAGTTGTCTAAGGACCTCTACCTTTTCCTGCACCCTTTCTAGTTACGCACCTTAAACTGTGGATATTCAATCTTTTCGTATACCTGGCTCGGCTTTTTATGTTGATCAAACCATTGTTCGTAGTTATGTGAACTAATTAAATGCTCTCCCAGAAGATAATGATTTGCCATAATAAAACGATGTAATGTGCATGTTTGTACTGTAATACGGCTCGCATTTTCTTGCGTTGTTTAATCAGTATCACCAGAAGGATAAGGATTGTGGTCTGTAAAGTAATTTATTAAAGAATATTATTTCTGTTTCCTTCCTACGTGAAATGCACGTAACACACTTCTGTTAAAAGACAGGTACTCGTGTGTGTGTGTGTGTGTGTGTGTATATATATATATCTATATATATATATATATATATATATGAGGAGCAGAGAATTACGATGAGAGAATGCATAAAAGGTTCTCTCTCTCTCTCTCTCTCTCTCTCTCTCTCTGCTAGTCTTTCTGTCTGTCTGTTCGCTTGGTTAACCAAGCAAACAGGTAGGGAGGGGGTTTGTTTACCTTTGAAGCGTGTTTGTCTGTATAATTTGTGGAATATCCTTCTTATTTAACAGAAATCAAGAATATTAACTAAATTGTTGTTTTTTCAATTCTCCCTAATGGGTAGAAGTAAGACTGAAATGGAAGTTTGCTGTTATCACAAATATTTTATTAATCCAACAAGATACTCTGGCAGATAATTGTTTGCGTAGAGTTATAGACCAGAGTATATATATATATATATATATATATGTGTGTGTGTGTGTGTTTGTGTGTGTGTGTATAATATATGTATGTATGTATATATATATATATATATATATATATAAATTCAATTTCAGTAACCAGGTGAATAGATAAAATCATACGTAATTATTCATACATGCAATTATGAATGCAGGAGGAGAAATTACTCTGTGAATGAAACGCTATTGACCCTGGGTATATTTTTTATAAACCTCACTTCAGGACCAGTAAAATAAATCAGTTATCAAAGTCGACGTTTTTCCCCCACAGACAAATATACTTATTTCCCCAACACCAGAAACCGACAGCCACTCCAATCGACATTCAACATGTCTTGTACCTTTCCATAATCCAATTGATACATTGCCTCAGGTAATTATATGTATCTGCTCAATGGACCTTTCTACGAACAAGTATAATCCAATCGATACATTAGCTTATTTAGTTTATTTATTTGTGCATCTCCTCAATGGCTACTTAGGGTCATTTTATGGTATATTGTATACTGAGGTCACATAGACGCGCCCACTCGAAGTTTCAGTTGCAGATCTTGCTAAAGAGATGATATTCTTTTGTCCCAGAGAATAACTAGGTAAGTAGTATTTTTATTTATTTATTTATTTATTTATTTATTTATTTATTTATTTATCTATTTATCTACTTATTTACTGCTAGGGTTAATGAACAGAAATAAATATATTATTCTAGTCAAGGCGTCGCCAAAAAAAAAAAAAAAAATTCAATCTATTTGCTTACAGAGAATGTTGGCAGGTATTAGAAAATACTTATACCCTCTCTCTCTCTCTCTCTCTCTCTCTCTCTCTCTCTCAATATCAGTGAAGCTCTGCAGATTGCTAAAGTTATGAATTTAATAATAATGTTCATATGTTTGAT
This sequence comes from Macrobrachium rosenbergii, assembly GCA_039081455.1. Classification (NCBI taxonomy): domain Eukaryota; kingdom Metazoa; phylum Arthropoda; class Malacostraca; order Decapoda; family Palaemonidae; genus Macrobrachium; species Macrobrachium rosenbergii. Next base: position 22,257 of record JANJGK010005084.1, read on the forward strand.
GGGTCCGCATTCAAGGTTTAGGCAAAATATTGAATTTTGTGTATGGCAAAACTGGAAATGATTTGTTATTTTGCACCAAAACTGACTCATGAAACCAACATTGCAATATATTTCAACTGGTTCCTAGTAGACTCCCAGTATTTTAAGTCTAATCATGCACAGGATTGCGAAACTGAAAATTGCTATCAGTGCAGACTATGCCCAAACTAAGGGAGACAGTGTTTTAAAATTTGCTTTTTTTTTTTATTACCTCTCTTATAAATTATTTATCTCTGTATTTCTTATTTAAACTTGGGATGCTTCCCTGTTGGATCCCTTGGCTTTGTAGCATTCTGCTCTGCCAACTAACCCTTTCAGTCAAAAGGCCTCTGTAAGGTCTCTCTCAGAGCCAGAGTTGTCAATAGCAATATTTTGCTTTGTACGTTGTCTGTGAAGTTATTATTCATGCTATAACGCTCAGTCTGCTGTTATTGGAAAGTGGAATGCGTGTACTTTATTCTGGCATATTCAGAAGAAGTATATAAGCAAAATTTAATAATGTCAGGAAGAGTTAAAATCGTCAAAAAAATAACCAGTCTCAGCATCTTAAGCCACTCCGGGGCTACTTTCCGTATGATGCACGATCAGGTTTACAACCTAAGCAACTCCTTCCTGCATAAAAAATTATGCAATAAACGTTTTTGTTTTAACGAAATTACTATTGCCTAATAAACCTCTGTATACCAGTTTAATTGCCTTCGAAAACGGCTCTTCTAATGCTTTCCTTTTCGTCTGAAATTATCTCGAAAAACGAGCTGCCTCACAAACCCATTGCAAATATCATCTTAGACAAAAGCTGTCGACAGAATCTTGCAACTCCAAGATCCCGGGAGATGACTGAGCTCTCAACATCTCCCGGATGAATCATTTTCCATCGTGGCCTTTACATTATTATTATTGTTATTAGTAGTAGTGGTGGTAGTAGTAGTAGTAGTTTTATGTGATATCACTTAAACAGTTAAACAGAACACACACAAAAATTGGTATATTTGGTAAGCAATACCCTCCTCTATGCCTACCGAAATAAAGCTGAAAATTTCTTAAACGTTATATAGATTATCTAATAAACATTAATAAAATTATCCTAACTCGAATCACTGACATTGCAAGCTTAGAATTACCTGCATACACCTCAGCTAGCTTTCACGAACGCAATATATCCAATGAAACGTCTGATATTCATTATCATTTATATTTATTCATTTTTATTTTTTCAAGAAAATGGGGAACCTCACGCGAGACTAGACCATTTGATAGTTCAGAAACTAGCATTTTCCAATTAAAATTCCGGTGCCTCGTTTTCCCCCAAGTACCGAAGGGCCTCAGGTGACTGTGACGTGTGCAAAATCAGCACTCGAAACGGGATTGGACCGGATTTAATTTCAGAATCGTGGACTACAGACGCCATCTATTGATTGCCCAAGCAAAACGGTGTTCAAACAGGAAACTGTTGTGCTTTTGATAGCGAGGCAAGATGAAAATTGTCGAATAAGTGATTGCAATGACTGTATGCAAAAATAGAGTTTGTATTAAGTTATTTATGCCTCTTGATGCCTACAAAGAAGTATTTGAGGCAAAATGCATGAAAATGTACGATGGGAATTCACGAATTGGGTTCTGGTAATACATACACTGTCCGGGACTGTCAGCCGACGAAAAGATAGAATTGCCAACAAAATATGATTATTCCACATATTATTATAGTCTAAATTATGGCCAAACTAGGGGTGTTTTATAGAGAGAAGGATTCATATTATTATTCTTAGCTTTATTCTCTGCAAAACTTCACATAAATGATATTTTTCTTTCGGTCCGCACTTTTAATTTTTTCAAGGGTTTGTATGGCTGGCTACAGGGCTACAGGGTGTAGCTACAGGGTGTCAGCACTGAGATTCTTTTTAAGTTTTCTCCAGACTAAGTGAGTCCAGAAAACCATCACTGGGTACGTTCAAATACCTCCTTCGATGATGCATTTTATAAAGGAACAAATTTCCGTACATTAACATATTTCATCTTGAAGAAAATGGTGTGAAAATGAGAGATTTTACATAGCTGATATCCTAAAAGAATGTTAATTTGTCCTTCAAGTTTCTCGTAACCTTCCACAAGGTTATAAAGATTGAAGTATCTCCTAGATCTGTAATGAAGTCAGAATATCTTCTATATTAATATCATATAAAGAAAAGGTTCAATAAAAAGGTCAGAAAATGCTTAAAATGATAGTGATACTGATATGGGTAACAGGGTTACCAAGTGCAAATGCACTTCTAGCTTTTTTGCAGGGAGAAATTGGGTATAATGCTTATACAAATTGATGGAAATTACATCTCTTTATCATATAATATATCATTCCATTTGTATTATTCATATCACCATGGCTGCTTCTCGATTTCCTATTGTATCCAGGATTTTTAAGGTTGGTAATTCTAAGTCACAAATTCCGATGTAATTTAACCTCAGTTTTCGAATTTCCACGAATTTTAGCAAATTCGAAACATACTTTCAACCAGAGACAATTATTTTTATTGGATATATCTCCAAATTGGCAAAATTTCGATCAAAATAGAATTTAAAGGATTCACGAAGTTTGCTTCGATTAGTCCTTGATATGTCACGAATGACAACATTTTAGACTTTTAAACGAGAGAATTTTCTTACTTTTTTCACATTATTTACTAATTTTTGGATCGAAAATGACGAAGTATTCCTTACGAGAATCGTTGACCATCTTTCGCTCATTGATTTTCGTAAAGAATACTTCGTCATTGGCCCTGAATTGCATGTTAAAGCCTCTATTAATGTTGGTAATCCTGCTTCCTCTCCGGACAAGGAGCAGACATTGTTTGTTACCAGAAAGAACTTCGTCCCTTTGCTGGAAACTTTTCACGTTCTTCAAAATGTCCCCTAATCAAGGATCAATTTTAGAAATCTGTTCTACTTCTTACCCTAATAGTTATCAAATATATTGATGAAGGATTTATTCGTGGTCTCGCTAAATGAGTATATCATAGTTTCGTCTTGAAACAACCAAATTTCATCCAAAGATTGTCATAGCACTCAATAGATGTCTTTAGTGTACGATCTTGAGAAAACTTTAACAAAAAATATATCTTACATTTGCCATTACTAACACGTAATACCTTTTATGTAGTATCACTAGTAAGTAGAAATCTTCTTTGTATTACTAGTAATGCATTTCGTCATATAATGATATAAATATCTTTATCTTTATAATGATTTGAGTTGATTTATGAAATTTAAAAGCGAGACAGACGAGATTTCTATAGCTAACCATTTAAATAATTGTTGCGTTTTCTACTCAGGTAGGAAAATTGTTTTTATAGAAAATGGTAATTTAGGATCTCTCTCTCTCTCTCTCTCTCTTTCTGTCTATTTGTCTATCTATATATCTCCCTCTCTGTCTGTGGATAAAAGGATTTAAGTTGAGAGAATATAAAAAATAACACTGATTCTCTCTCTCTCTCTGTTATTTTCTAATTATGTTCCATAGTCATACATTTGTCCTGAAATTGTAATGTAAAATGTAAAGGCTTTGTTTTCAAATTCTGTTTTTGACATGAGTTATACAGAGCTTATTTTGATATCTTCCATAAGCTGAGAAAGAAGCCAGGAAAGGTAGATTGCGCTCTGCTGTAGTTCTGCAGTTCACGTCCTTGAGTTCTGCTGTATTACTGAGGGAGCTGTAGCTGTGTGGGCCTGTGTAGTTCCATAGGATCAGCATTTTTGTGAAAGTCAGTCCATTTCTCAGACAATCAGTGGGTGCATGAAGATCGTGTTTTATTATTTTTCACAGGTAAGTTATTACAATTTTCGTTTGGGGTCAGTTGCTGAAGACTAGATTTCTGTCATTCTGTCATTCTCTACTCCTTTCTTGAGCTCCAGCTGAAAAAACCCTTATGAGAGAGAGAGAGAGAGAGAGAGAGAGAGAGAGAGAGAGAGAGAGAGAGAGAGAGATTTTTTGTTTTAATCAATTTATTGCGCACATTGGCGTCAGACATTTAAGTACATGGTGACAATATTAGTAATTACATCTATATGGAAATTAACGTATACAATAGAATTCATATGGAGTACAACAATGGCCTAGCTCTAGTTAATATCACACACAGTCTATTTGATGAAAGGAAATACCTGTTCAGTGACCACCAAAGTGAGGATGGCGCATGAGAATTTCATCAAGCAAATTATAGTCTGTTAACAATTGCTTACATACATCAACTACTGTGAATATTTGTGGTAATAAATTGGTAACAAGTGGACATTCCAGGCAATAGTGTTCTAGGGTGTTGGCGTTGGGCGCGTCACATAACCTACAGGAAGAAAATTGAGGAGCCCCATCTTGCCCAGCCACCTGCCAAACTGGGCGCCAACCCAGCCGAAGACGGGCACACACAACGTTATTTCGACGAACCATGAGTCCATTGCGGCGATACTTGTGTTGGTGAGGAAGGAAGTGGTCATAGTGTTGTATTGATACACTGGTGGCCCTCTCTGCATTACTACGACGAAGGGTGGGTGAGCAGGCAGCCTGGTATACCATCTTCTTGCAGCACAGGAGAGATGGAGTGGGTGCATCGGCATCTGGAGGATCCAGTTGGCAGGCAGCCTTCGCAAGACGGTCAACAGTGCTGTTAGCCAGAAGCCCCACGTGGGAGGGAATCCACAGGAAGTGTACTACCAGTGAGCTCATATTGGCTGTGTCTAGTTTTCTAAGTATTTGTGTAACCAGGCCTTGGTAAGCTGGTTTATGTGATGAGAGGGCTTGGAGTGCTGACTGCGAGTCGCAGATGATCAATCCGTTGTTTCTTGTTTGTGTGATCAAAGTAACTGCATCTAGAAGTCCATGTAGTTCACAATATGTGGAGCTTGATGACTTTGAGAGGCGACGACCTGTCCAGCCCTCTTGTGGTGGTTCTAAGGTGGGGGAGAAAACAGCACATCCAGCGCTGCCATCCTGCTGCAGGGAACCGTCTGTGTAGTAATGGTGAGCTATACTGAGGGACGAGGACAGTCTGTTGATGGTCTCTAATGCACGTTGTCGTTGAAGTTGAGGCAAGTCAGTCTTGGAGACTGGAGTGTAAGAGATTGCTGGCACAGGAGTCTGCCAGGGTGCAAGGCCATGGTCCACATCCTCTGCCACAATGTTGATGTTAAGCTCCCGGATGCTTGAACAGACAGTATTGACTAGTGTACGTCCCCCCTGGCGTAGTTGTGGTCGAGGTGCATCTAGATCCAGGGAAGTCCTGATGATGTGAGAGTAGTGGGGAGAAAGGTGAGGGTAATACAGGCATTTGATACTGAAGTAGGTGACATTGGAGTATATTCTCTCAACAAGTGGTGGGAGACGTAGTTCATGTTGCATGTTTACAATTCTAGTGGAGGCTGGACAGCCTAGGATGAGTCTCATTGCTTGGTTCTGGAATTTTTCAAGAGGCTGCAGAGTTGATCTGGAGAGTTGACACAGTGCAGGGGAAAGATAATCTACCACTGAGCGGATGAGAGTAATGTATATGGTTCTGGCGACCGGGAGAGAGAGAGAGAGAGAGAGGAGTTATAGGAAAATGTGATAAATAAACATTGAGCGAATAAAAAATAAAACCGATACATCTGAAATTCAGGAGACATCAGCAAAGAAAGCAAGGAAGAATTTGCTCCTCGCTTAAATAGTTGATGATCAGAGGATTCCACAACTGCACTAGGTAAACTATTCCACATTTTAATTGTAGCCAAGATAAAACTGATGTCAAACTGAGTATTATTATTATTATTATTATTATTCTATTGAATATTATTGCTGCTTCAGCTGCATTTATTTTGTAGAAGACTTTTTCTATTTTCCTTATTGCGGACTTCTCTTCAGTGGAGGTGCGTGCTAACAGCTCGCCTATATTTGTCATTTCATGGGGGAAAAGTCAAAATCTGGATTCTGCTTCTTTATATATTCTATACAGTTGGTTCTATACAATTGTTGCCGCCACGCGTTTCGACAGACTCTTCTGTCATTCTCCAGCGGGAGCTAGTAGAGGACTGGCAGATTGCATAGGTCCTACTGAATTTATACACGGGCTTCAGCGGTGGGGGGGGGGGGCGGTCATGGATGGCGAATTCTGATTGGTTGCAGTCAGCGAACTTCAAGCCAAATTTCTGCGGCGAAGCTCGATCCTGACAGATCTTCGCAACCTGGGAATGTCATTCATCCCAGCGTTCCCATTGGCCTGCCGTTGCGTGATGTCATGCCGGCTGACATCATCGGTAGTTAGGCTGCTATTGGGCTGCGGATGAATGATGTCATTATCTACTCTTTCTGTCGTAGTCGGGGGATTGTCTCGAAGGGCGCCTCGCTCATCAGGGGCATCTCCATTCTCAGGGTTGTCGTTTTCAGGTATTCGTTGGATTTGGCGGGTGTTCTGCATTATTCTTCTTAAATTCGTGGGTAGGAGCGATGCCTCCTGCGTCGTATTCATTGTTGGTTTTCTCTCGGCAATGAGGAGCGCCTCTAGCAGGCGCAGACGCCGAAGGTCGGCGGCTCTCCCGATTATACTTATATTTTGTATAATACTGTCGCGGGAGATGGAAATATTGTGAGTAGCACGGGCGTGGTTCATGATGGCACCCTCCTGGGCGTGGCAGGAGATCCTTTTAGACAGACGCATCGTGGTCATTCCAATATAAGCGCCGGGGCATCCTCGGACAGGACATACAAATTGGTAGACCACGTTCTTCTGCTTGAGGGGTTCTCTTGCTGGCGGAGAGGGGTTATTCTTCATCACCAGATCACGGGTGCGGCGGTTCTTATAATAAATTATAAGATTTATTCTCTTACTGTCTTCGGTCGGGGTGACGTTTTCCATGACGATTTTCTTCATGGAGTTCTCGTCCTCACGGTACTGGGGATGCATCCGGGCCTTATAATAGATCTTTATGTCATCTTGGGGGGCAGGTTGTGTGTTCTCACCGTTGTACCATTTTTCCAGGCCAGTTCGAATTTCTTTGTTTATGAGTTTGTTGGTGAAACCATTGTTCACCAACATTTGTGCAGCACGTTCGAATTCCTTGTTGGTGTCCTGCCAGGTGGAGCAGTGGGAGAGGGCCCTTTTAATGAAGGTCCTGACTGTCATGTTCTTAAACCTAGCAGGGCACTCGCTATCCCCATTCAAGCAAAGTCCCAAATTGGTGGATTTTGTGTAGACTGATGTCTTCAAGTTCCGTTCCGTCTTTGTGACCATAACGTTGAGGAAGGGGAGCCGGTCGTCTGTGCTGAACTCGACAGTGTAGTTCAACACACTACATTGTTGGAAGGTCAGACGAAGGGCTTCAACCTCCTCCGCTTCGTTCAAGCAGACAACGAGGAGGAGGTTGAAGCCCTTCGTCTGACCTTCCAACAATGTAGTGTGTTGAACTACACTGTCGAGTTCAGCACAGACGACCGGCTCCCCTTCCTCGACGTTATGGTCACAAAGACGGAACGGAACTTGAAGACATCAGTCTACACAAAATCCACCAATTTGGGACTTTGCTTGAATGGGGATAGCGAGTGCCCTGCTAGGTTTAAGAACACGGCAGTCAGGACCTTCATTAAAAGGGCCCTCTCCCACTGCTCCACCTGGCAGGACACCAACAAGGAATTCGAACGTGCTGCACAAATGTTGGTGAACAATGGTTTCACCAACAAACTCATAAACAAAGAAATTCGAACTGGCCTGGAAAAATGGTACAACGGTGAGAACACACAACCTGCCCCCCAAGATGACATAAAGATCTATTATAAGGCCCGGATGCATCCCCAGTACCGTGAGGACGAGAACTCCATGAAGAAAATCGTCATGGAAAACGTCACCCCGACCGAAGACAGTAAGAGAATAAATCTTATAATTTATTATAAGAACCGCCGCACCCGTGATCTGGTGATGAAGAATAACCCCTCTCCGCCAGCAAGAGAACCCCTCAAGCAGAAGAACGTGGTCTACCAATTTGTATGTCCTGTCCGAGGATGCCCCGGCGCTTATATTGGAATGACCACGATGCGTCTGTCTAAAAGGATCTCCTGCCACGCCCAGGAGGGTGCCATCATGAACCACGCCCGTGCTACTCACAATATTTCCATCTCCCGCGACAGTATTATACAAAATATAAGTATAATCGGGAGAGCCGCCGACCCTCGGCGTCTGCGCCTGCTAGAGGCGCTCCTCATTGCCGAGAGAAAACCAACAATGAATACGACGCAGGAGGCATCGCTCCTACCCACGAATTTAAGAAGAATAATGCAGAACACCCGCCAAATCCAACGAATACCTGAAAACGACAACCCTGAGAATGGAGATGCCCCTGATGAGCGAGGCGCCCTTCGAGACAATCCCCCGACTACGACAGAAAGAGTAGATAATGACATCATTCATCCGCAGCCCAATAGCAGCCAAACTACCGATGATGTCAGCCGGCATGACATCACGCAACGGCAGGCCAATGGGAACGCTGGAATGAATGACATTCCCAGGTTGCGAAGATCTGTCAGGATCGAGCTTCGCCGCAGAAATTTGGCTTGAAGTTCGCTGACTGCAACCAACCAGAATTCGCCATCCATGACCCCCCTGCTGAAGCCCGTGTATAAATTCAGTAGGACCTATGCAATCTGCCAGTCCTCTACTAGCTCCCGCTGGAGAATGACAGAAGAGTCTGTCGAAACGCGTGGCGGCAACAATTGTATAGAACCAACTGTATAGAATATATAAAGAAGCAGAATCCAGATTTTTACTTTTCCCCCATGAAATGACAAATATAGGCGAGCTGTTAGCACGCACCTCCACTGAAGAGAAGTCCGCAATAAGGAAAATAGAAAAAGTCTTCTACAAAATAAATGCAGCTGAAGCAGCAATAATATTCAATAGAACCTGTTTAAAAGAGGGTCTGCTGCCAAATTATATTATTATTATTATTATTATTATTATTATTATTATTATTATTATTCACAAGATGAACCTTATTCATATGGAACAAGCCCACAAAGGCCATTGACTTGAAATCAAAGCTCTCAAAGAAAATGGTGTTCATTCGAAAGAAGTAACAGAAAGTAAAGGGGAAATACAGAAAGTGGAGATCAGTTATTAGTAAAACTGATAAATTAACAAATAAATAAGTAAATAAATAAATATGTATTAAATCTGATGCTAGAAAATGACACATGTTAATAACATCAGCTGGTCAGGCTCGGCTTATCCTAACTTTTCACTCAACATACATCAAAGGGTATTTGGGCTAATTTGATATATATATATATATATATATATATATATATATATATATATATATATATATATATATATATATAATAATAATAATAATAATAATTTATAAAGTCTCCAGAGGTGAAGTCCCTAGGAATGCCCCCACCCCCCATCAGACCCCCAGCAGTCACTGGCTGACCACTGCATTGCAATGGCAGAAACTCAGATGCCTTTCATATCCAATCTTTTGCTGGATCTTCTGAAATAAAGATTTTCTGGCCAATTTTCATTTTACGATTAACAAGCTGAATTTTTACATATTTTAATCATTATTATACTGAATTTTTAAGAGGATTCTTAGTTATTTTATTTGCGTGTCTATGTCCATTTATTTACCTGTTAATAACTTTTTACTTAATACTGGAGGTAATAATCTTCAAAGAAATTTCTGAAAATGGGTTTTCGTCTCAACAGCCAATAAGGAATCGTCTACGAAAACGCTTTACCAAAACCCAAAGATTTCAGTCAATAAAAGGAGGCGTTAGAAACATTGTTTATGGTGTAGGCCTCTGATTGGTCAAAGCAATTCCTGTCCTGTCACAGCGGTAAGCCTCAGTGTGGTTCTAAACGCGTAAACGGAAAGGTAGTTTTGATATAGGCTACAACAGGTGCAGTAGAAATGGCAATAAGGACACCGGAAAGAATGAGGAGTTTCCAGGTAGTTTTTTTCTTATATTGGAAGTCTTGAGACGTTTCTAGGTAGTTTTTTTCTGACATTATTGGGTCATATTCTTGCTTTTGTCGGAGGTGGAGGTTTGAACTACCTTTGGGAATCTGGAAAATGTTAAGGAAAGGAGTATTGGGGTCACAGGATTGGGGATTTTGAACATTTTCGAAAAATATTCGTAGATTGTGAAGTCCCCCAAGGTTGGAATCTGCAGCCATTACTTGAGGGTCTTTGCAGCGTGCCTTCAATGGGCCCCCTAGCTGCTACAACCACTTTCTTTCCTTTTACTGTACCTCCTTTCATATTCTCTTTCCACCAAATTACTTCCCTCAACCCTCTCCTAACAAGAGGTTTTCCTCTTGTTACGCCTTTCAAATCTTTTCACCATTAGTTTCCGTCTCTGCGCTAAATGACCGCATAGGTCCCAGTGCTTGGCCTTTGGCCGAAATTCTGTAGTCAGTTCAATTCAAGGTTGGAATACCCATGGGATACTATTCAAAAGGATTTTCCAGATTTTTTTTTTTTTTTTACCAGAAATACGAAGTGGTTAATGATGGGTATGGTTCAGGGCCCGCAACAGACTCTCTCTCTCTCTCTCTCTCTCTCTCTCTCTCTCTCTCTCTCTCTCTCTCTCTCTCTCTCTCTCTCTCTCTCTCTCTCTCTCTCTCGCAGTTGAAACCTCTGAAAATTCAAAGAGTAAAATCTAAGTGTTTTGTGAGGTGAAGTGACGATCCAAACTGGGTGGGTGAGTGACCATATTGCTTAGCGAGATGAACAGTGGTACACAATTTCATGACTGGCTCTATTATAACTTATATATATTTTCTGGTCTCTTGCTTTTAATTTTTATGCCGAATTTCATCGCACTGCCTTCTGTTGCTTAGAAGGATTATGACCCACCTTAAATATTAATAATAATGGGTTATCAAAACCAACTACGGTAGAATTTTGTTAGCTTTGTTAGTAATGTGGCCATTTGAAAGCTACGAAGTGCTGACACTGCAAAGCCTAGTCAGACCCTTAATTAAGGGATGCTGCTTTAAGGCAACGAAAGGAAGGACTGTTGCTTGAAGGCAATGAAAGGAAGGCCTGTTGCTTTAAGGCAATGAAAGAAACAGTCTCTCTACTGAGGTTGATGATGTGCAGTTAGAACCTCAAAAGTTGAAGCGAGGACGCGACGCTTGACTACCCCAAAACAATTCTCCTGGTGTTTTATTAATAGTTATCTCTTGAGTACAATCAAATTCAAGTGAAGGGAATAAGATGGCTAGGCTTGAGCTGACGCGGCCCTTAAATGTCATTGTTTAAAAATCCATAAAAATCAGTGTTGATGTAGGCCCGCTTTCTCTCTCCTCAAGTGACACTGGTGATCAACGGCGAAGAAGTACTTGAAGAATCTACATCACGAATTTGCAACTTAATTCACCAATTATTCTGTAATTCATGTAACAATGACCTACTGAATATTCATCACGAATTTGCAACATACTGTTTGAATTAGGGAAGTAATTGGGGTCGCAGGTGAATTGCCTGCTTACTGAATTGAGATGCCAGCTTCGAAATAATAATAATAATAATAATAATAATAATAATAATAATAATAATAATAATAATAATGATAATAATAATAATAATAATAATAATAATAATAATAATAATAATAATAATAATAATAATAATTACAGTGAGACCCAACTTTCATTTCTCAGGTCATTGAAAGGAAAAGCCACGAATCCAGGCTCGGGACAGTTTTTAACTGAACAGTTTGAGGTTTTTGTAATCATGTGAAACCGTTTTTCAAACCTGGTCATCAAAAGTACGAAAGGACGCTTGTATATGGTATCAATTTTTGCACCAATTTCCCGGTGGGTAGGATCCGTCGACGTTAGGTGACAGGTTGTGGGAAATTTACGCACGCGCGCGCGAGCAAGCGCATGTTAAAGACAGGCTTTATTGCATTCATACTGCACCACCGAATCTTTTACCAGAAATGAAGAGAAAGCTTCGGGGATTCCTGTTATTATAAAGGAGCTTAGGCTAGGATTTATTTAGGCTGCGTTCTCTCTCTCTCTCTCTCTCTCTCTCTCTCTCTCTCTCTCTCTCTCTCTCTCGTAATTCGAAGCTTCGCGACTTTCAAAGGACGTTTTTCGGTTGTCAAGAATCTAAACGCTGTCTTGGGACAGTATATGATCTTGTGTGAATTTCAATTTAATTTTATTCGAGCCATACATTATGAAAAATAAATCTGATTGTCATTAACGTAAGAAGTCCACCTGCCAACGAAGTTCTTCGCCGCGCCAGTTACGTAGTGACGAGACAGGTAAACGGAAGTTCTTGATTCCGGTCCAGTGCAGACGAGGTGGACGGTTACTGATTTCAATGCTGGTGAACGAAAGCCTTTAAAGCTTTCGGAAAAATCCTACTTATTTGGTGTTATTCTGGATAGCAAAGGTATTTGGCTTTTATCTTGTTATTTCATTTCGTATTTCGTATTGGCAGAATTAGCGTCAAGTGTTCAAAAAGCGAGATTGAAAGCTCTGAGGAGGAGGAGGAGGAGGCACTGCGGTGTGATAATGACTCTAAAGGCTACTCGTGGCACGCAAAGGTGAATGTCACTTTGATTTAAGTATTCTCCTCGGCATGGATTAGGTCAGTATACGTGGTGACTGGAATATTTGTACGATGGCGTTTGTCAAGCAAAAAGGCTATAGACAGGACAGTGATGGGGCTAGTTTGAAATGAACGCCCTTAGCAAATAAGTAAACTGGGGTGTTTTGTGCATCATGACATGAACTTGCAACCGACTTAGGCCTGCAGAGTAGGTGCTTCTACCTTTGCGGAATGAAGAGCAGCACAATTTTATGTCTGGCTCTAAAACTGGAGTATAATATTCTGTGACTTGGTGCTTGTAACCTTGAGTGCAAATTTTATTGTACTGATTTCACTTAAGGGCGACATTCCCTAACTTCCATATAAACGGTATATTAAAACTACGAAGTGCTGACACTACAGAGACCAGTAAAGTAACCCCTAAGGCCTGATGTGTTAAGGGATCGAGAGATATTTCTTGCAATCAATCATTACAACTTAGCATTTATGCCATAATGATCGGAGGCCATTGGAATAAATAATCCTCCGTCAGGCCTGATGTCACTGAATCGACAGAATCTCTCCAGTTTGACTCTGGTTTCAAGATCCTCCTGGCAGCAGCTGCTGACATGATTAGGGAAGCGCCCCCTTTCCTTTATCTGGTTCGGCTTGAAAATGACAGCGCTGTGAATGAATGTAGGAGCCATTGAAGCATTTGTAGATTGTTTTTGGTAACGAGCGTTGAGGTCATATAGCTGCTGTCATTATCACGCGACGATATTTCACTGCAAAAGTGATATGGAATTAGGCAATGAAAGGTTAAAAAGGAAGCCCATTGCTTAGGCTGACGGCATATCAGGTGAGCTGATATGATTTTGTATTACAAGTTAATCTGAGGAGAAAGGAGAGGGTGGGGGACGGGGTCGATTATCTAATGTTACTGGGGAGTAGAGGACACTAAAATGTAGTTCATTTTCACTAGATTTTCTTTCGCTATGAGAACTGGAGTTATTCCATAGGAGGTGGGTTTAACTAAAAGATTTTCGGTGATGTGGGATATTTAAATATGTCGATGTGCTTCAAAAGACAGAGAATGACTGATCTGCTTCGTAGCTTTTGTTGTATAAGTGACTTCCTTTTAGTTGTGAATATAATGGCGTTAGTTTTATTACTCTTCAGAGAAATGCTTTCACAGAGGCCTGGACGAAGCACACTCTTGCATGCATGATTCTAGTTCTGCCTGTAAAGCTCTATCATACACCTGTGTCACGAATCATGAGACTCCTGTAGATGGATGGAGAGTGTCACTGACAGCCAGAGGAATGGTGAGTGTGTGGGAAAATAGCGCCACCTCTCTCTCTCTCTCTCTCTCTCTCTCTCTCTCTCTCTCTCTCTCTCTCTCTCTCTCTCTCTCGGGCACCCGGCTTGTCTGTGTGTGGTCTTCCGTTTGTCTGTTTCCCAGTCAGTCTCAGTCTGGGAGATGAGGTCAAAAGTGAGGGAAAGTATCTCCGTTCAAACTGTGCTTTTCTCACTGCACTGATGGTTCAACTAAGGAAACGCCTCAGGAGATTGTTAAAGAATGGCTAGGTGCAAGTTTAATTATCATCGTACGTGTGTTATTTGACAGCGAAGTATTGTAAGCAGTTTCAGTTCATTACATGAAATAGTTGGAATAAACGCTGCTGAATCTGGACACTGGCTTTCAGAAGCGTTTCGTGGAGGAGATGCTACACTGCCTACCTACCCTTCTGTAAGACAAATTCAGGATGGATCGTCTCTGTTTCCTGAAACGGGCAACAGAGCAGTCAGTCAGTTGCACTGGCCAACCTCCTGGAAATATTGCCTTTGTCAACAAATATCTTGATGATGAGTGTTCTGTAAGAAAAACTTGTGATTAATATGGGGCATCGCACCTCGGGACAGACGTGCCCCTGTTCACTTTTTGTAGTTCCATCCACGTGGGTCCAGAGGTTTTACAGAGAATTTTACAAAGGCCTACTTAGTTTGTCCTTAAATAAGATTACCTGGAGTTTTTATTCACACTGATTTTCCCTTGAATTAGAGGAATTTATAAACTTATTGAACAAATGAGTGGGAGGGAATTACTTATGCTAATTTAATCCATGTGTCACACTAGAGTCTGCTCAACATTTGAGGCTTCAGCTGTAATTTGATAAATAACTTCGCTGTTTGTGGACCTTTTTTTTTAATGAACGTTTCCGATTTCATCTGTTGCTCTTTCTATATCTATTTTTTCTCCTTTGCAGGTTCGTGAGGAATTGCAATAAGAACGCCATTTCAACATAACCACTGAGGACACTTTGACACTTGGAACAAAGAAGTAAGTGTTCGATTGAAGTCTCATTGTGTGTGAGCGTTGAAAACCCTTTTCGTCCAAAACCATTGTCAGTTCATAGGATTAGTCTCCAATGAAGTAGTTTTGACGCATTTCTTAACAGTGGGCTAACCTAGTCAGTAGTGGAGGTCCCCAGGAGGCATGAATTGGAGTTTTTATACATCTTTAAAAACAAATTAAAAACATTTTCTAAATCTGTTTTTTATGTAAGAATAAATACCAATAGGTGCCTCCTGGTTGGTGGCTCCTGCATGTAGAAACCTGGCTGTGGCACATCTTGAAGGATTTTGGCTCCTTTAATTAACGTAACTGCAGCATGTGGCTCCACTACTGATGTACATATTATCTGTGTAGATTAAACCCGTGTAGATTTCCCCAACTTCAGTGGATGTGCAAACCCTGGAACTGATTTGGGCTGTAGGCCTAGTATTCGTTCCTGCTTGAGAAGTCTGTCTTCTGCTGCTCTTGGAAACCAGACTCGTGGTTTCACCTTCGGGTTTCTGTTAACAGCAACTAATTCAAGAATGAATATTCCTTCCACTCTAGGTATTACAATATTTATAATGGCCCAGTGCCTCTTACCGATCTTATTTCACTTTATATTTGTTTTAAAAATTGTTTTTATAAGTTTGTAGATATTGTGTCCTCTTTCGACTTCTGAACAGCATCATGACCATATCGCTATTTGCACGTTTCAGAGAAACTTGGCGTTTTTTACATCTAAAACTGTCCTTGTGGCAGTCTGATGTATAATCAGTGATTGGGACAATATTCTACATATACTCGTACGATTTTGCGGCAAATTTTTCAATAACAATGTTTCAGTGTCAGTCTTTGTGCTGACAGTTGGCTGAGTGCAGTGTCAAAGGTCTGACTAAAACTCCAGGTTTTTGTAGACCGAAAATCTTGTACATATATGCTGGCATGAGATGTTAGAAGAAGCCTCTCTCTCTCTCTCTCTCTCTCTCTCTCTCTCTCTCTCTCTCTCTCTCTCTCTCTCTCTCTCTCTCATTCATTTCGGCGCAAATTCACTTGGATGTCTCTACATCGCCGACACAAGAAAGAGACAAACATGTGCCCCAGAATAATCCCAGCAGCGTATTATCAGGCCATGAAGACATAATTCTTGAGTCCCTGTGTCACTGACATCAGACCTCTTCACGTTGCTCTGTTCTGTGCAGCCACAATAAAGTCAGGTGTCTTTACGATGCCCAACGCATGCCCTCTTCAGGAGCTTCTTTCCTTCAGAAGTCTCCTGAAGTGGCTGCCTAATATCCTTGGCTCTGTACTCTCCATCAGAGCATCTATGGTAGTCTGGCCTCTTCTGCACATGCTACATGTTTTGTTCGCCGTAGCCTATGGTAGGCCTATTGTAGGCTTTTCACTTGAGAGAAAAGTTAGCCTGAACTGGAGGTCATTTTCATGGCTTCTCTCTTTTGGTCTTATTCAGGCTTAAGCCTAAAGATACAAGGTGGGTTCCGAGACGGAAAGGCTTCTGTTTTGGGCAATTTAGGTGGCCTTGTGCCAGCTCTGGGTCTTACCCCTTGAGCAGTCTGATTCATCTGCTTTGAATGAGGTTCCTTAGCGCTAAAACACTACCTCCCTGGGTATACTCGTACACAACTTACATAGTAATTGATGATTCAGTTCAAATACCAAGTCTTTTCATTTCAACAGGACATTACTCTCAGGAGAAGCAGCGTTTGTTCACAGAGAGAGAGAGAGAGAGAGAGAGAGAGAGAGAGAGAGAGAGAGAGAGAGAGAGAGAGAGAGAGAGAGAGAGATAATCACGGAAAAAGCAGCTGGATTATAGCGCGCGTGCGCACTGTGCAACGTTGTTAACTGAAACATGTTATTGGCTGAGAAATGTCATTTGGAATGGAAGTTTTTAGTGACACTGAACTCTTCCACAGCGTTTGTCAGGAGATTTTTAAGCAGAATTGAGTTCAGCCATTGACAGCAGGAAAACTCTCGTGGTTTGACCTGTATTAATTCCTAAGAGGCAGTTCAGTGCGCATCTATTGCTCGTTAAGACTGTCTTTGATGTTATTTGACTTTTGATGGAGTGTATATCAAACTGACTTCCCCTCTAGGAGTGGAAAATGGCCATCTCAGTTCGATTTTCTAAAAATAACGGTGGCGGTTCTTATGGCCGTTCAGATAGAGCAGGTAACCCAGGTCAAGGGAGTTGAAATTTTTTTTTTTTTTAGTTTGGTACATTTCATCGTACGTGTGACCTTCCCTGACCTAGAAAGATAGTGTTTAAAATAGTTGTGGCTACATGGGAATAACGCGTTGAGGTAATCCATTGCCTCTGTATGGTGGCCTCTCCTGTTACAAGAACTGGTTCCTTGCTTAAGGTGCATTATTATTATTATTATTATTATTATTATTATTATTATTATTATTATTATTATTATTATTATGCAAAAGATGAACCCTGTTCACAAGGAACAAGCCCACAAACGGGGCCATTGACTTGAAATTCAAGCTTCCAAAGATTATTATTATTATTATTATTATTATTATTATTATTATTATTATTATTATTATTATTATTATTATTATTATCATTATTCAGAAGATGGAACCTATCCGTATGGAACAGGAAGCCCACCAAAGGGGCCAATGACTTGAAATTCAAGCTTCTAAAGATTATTATTATTATTATTATTTTATTATTATTGGTATTATTTTTTTTATCAGTCATCCTATTCGACTGTGTGGTATTTATAATGTTGGGGGGCGGGGGTTCTGGGTTGCATCCTGCCTCCTTGGGAGTCCATCACTGTTCTCACTATGTGAGCTGTTTCTAGTAGCACACTCTTCTGCATGAGTCCTGGAGCTACTTCGGCTTCTAGTTTTTCCAGATTCCTTCTCAGGGATCTTGGGATCGTGCCTAGTGTTCCTATGATTATGGGTACAATTTCCGCTGGCATATTCCATATCCTTATTATTTCTATTTTCAGGTCTTGATACTTATCCATTTATTCTCCTTCTTTCTCATCTACTCTGGTGTCCCATGGTATTGCGACATCAATGAGTAATACTTTCTTCTTGATTTTGTCAATCAACGTCACGTCTGGTCTTTTGGCACGTATCACCCTGTCCGTTCTGATACCATAGTCCCAGAGGATCTTTGCCTGATCGTTTTCTGTCACTCCCTCAGGTTGGTGTTCGTACCACTTATTACTGCAAGCTAGCTGGTGTTTCTTGCACAGGATCCAGTGGGGGGCTTTTGCTACTGAATCATGCCTCTTTTTGTACTGGTTCTGTGCAAGCGCTGGACTTTCACTTGCTGTGTGGCTTATGGTTTCGTCGTTCATATTGCACTTCCTGCATATGGATGAGATGTTATTATTATTATTATTATTATTATTATTATTATTATTATTATTATTATTATTATTATTATTCAGAAGATGGAACCTATCCATACGGAACAGGAAGCCCACCACAGGGGTCACTGACTTGAAATTGAAGCGTCCAAAGAACTTGAAGGAGCTCATTAGGAAGAAGTAAGAGAAGGTAACGGGAAACAGGAAATTCTCCTGCAAGTAAACTGCCCATCTGAACTGAGCCTCTGATTCACTTTGTATGTGAAAGCTCCAGTGCATTTATTCATTGATTTTTTTTTTTACACATTTTCAACGTTAAAGTTTCTTACAGTAACGTAACGCAAGCTGGAAAGAAGCCACTGTTACTCAGCCAATCAGGTCGGTTCCTATTCGTTTGTTCGAAAAGGAATGTCACGGATGTTCTGATTGGTCCAAGGGGTGTTCCAGGCAGCCGGACTTCCGGAGGACTGGGAAAGGCAGTGCAGAATGTAGTGTTATGGCTGTGGCTGGTCCGTCACGAGATTCTCAGCAATGTCCGTTCGCAGGATTTTTCCACATTTTTCGGACGTCGTTGTGGAAAAGGTAGGTTTTGTTGTGGTTTGGGTCCGTCCACTGAGCGAGGTTGCTGGTTTCAGTCTAGAATAATAATAATCAAGGTGCGGAGGTTTGGACCAAGTTGGAAGCTGCCCAGAGAAATGGTTTCATGTCCGACAGTTTCCAGTAGGGAAACTGTACTGAATTCTAGGTATATTAGTGATTTATGGAATAATGTTTCTTGGAAGAGGGCGACCAGAGTGACCAGGCAGTAGAATGAAAGCCCTGGGTTTTAATTTGTATCTTTACAGGACCTCCCATAGGTCCTCATTTAGTGCAAAAAGAATTTCCTATTATGAGATATCAGTTTATGGTATGTTTGGTGTTATTCTCCTAACTGTGTTCTATATAATGAAGGCATTAGACTTGCCTACCCGACAGTCTGGTCTCGAGTGGTGGAAACTCCGTTTTTCCGACTGTCGTTGAAATAGAGATTAAAATGTTCACTGTATGCTGACGGCGGGATAAATGATATCATGATGGGTGTTCCTAATGTCTCTTGTCTGAAGTGTCTAAAGGGTTTTGGGTGTCATATCTGACATTTTGAAGTCGCCTAATCTTGTGCCATGGTTTTCCTGGAGAAGCCTTCACAGAAGGGACGGTGCCTTGTGGATCCAGTCTTCCAGCATATTGTCACTCTCGAGAGGGAGAATAGAGGCTATTCCTGAAGCTTGTCATGCTGGGTATACTTGTATTCTTGGTATTCTTGATTGACGGGATAACATATTCCTGTTTCGACAACTGTCGTTTGACATAAGACTTAAAAAAACTTAAAAAAACTTGATACAGTGGCTATGAGTTGCAACAGTGTCATTCAAGCCCTGTGGATAGTGAAGTTGTTGGCTGAAGACCTTGTTGAAGTTGAACCAAAACCAGTCTTACACTTCTGGCGGAGGGTCCCCCGAGTGCTCAGCACTTTTACAGAATATATCATATGGACTTTCATCCTTAAAGTTTCTATTTATATTTACTGAAACGCCTAGCCACCACCAGTTCACGTTCAAAGTTAATCTTATTGTTGTCAAAATCATCAGTTGAATTGGGGTCAAAATTATCATTCATTTGGTGTCAAAATTATCTTTCAATTGGCGTCACAATTATAATTCAGTTGGCGTAAAAATTATCATTCAATTGGCGTCAAAATTATCATTCATTTGGTGTCAAAATTATTTTTCAATTGGTGTCAAAATTATAATTCAATTGGTGTCAAAATTATCAATCAAGTGTCATAATGATCATTCAATTATTAGTGTCTTCAATGGACCCCGTCAGACATATTAAGACCCAAGGGGCTTTCAGTCAGATTTTTACACAAAAATTGTAAGTTGTCATTGGCTGTCCATCTTCTGAGACGAGTAGTCCTAAAGAGAGAGAGAGAGAGAGAGAGAGAGAGAGAGAGAGAGAGAGAGAGAGAGAGAGAGAGAGAGAGAGAGAGAGAGTGCATTTGACCGGGCCTTGAGGTCCGATTGGGTCCGAGGTTGTTAGAAGTAATTAAGTTCTTCATAGTGTTTAATAAACTATTTAAAGCAAATTTTGAGTTACAAAGAAACGAATGTATCTTGACCGCATTTTCATGTTTCACATAAGATGCACCCCCCCCCTCTCTCTCTCTCTCTCTCTCTCTCTCTCTCTCTCTCTCTCTCTCTCTCTCTCTCTCTCCCCCCACACAGGTTTTAGACCCGCTGTTGGCGATACAGTTCAACCTTCCTTACATAGGTTGTTCATATTCCTGTTAATCCTTACCCTTCCCGCTGTCTGTATGGTCCACAGACCAGCCCAGACGTTTGTGCCTATACAGTTGGCAAATTCATTTCATTGCCCCTTTAGTTATCGTGCATAGCAGTGGATATCAACCAGACAGTTTCTTAAATAAGAAAGCCTCATCAAATTTTATGGAACGGTTGATTTTGCCATTAATTCTCTCACTGGTGTGATAGTTTGTGGTAGCTGATAGCTTCGACTAAGCTGTCGCACTGGATAGGCTGCTGTCATGTCCATGCACTAGCGTAGTGTTTGCTGCAATTCTGTCCTTGCACTGGAGTTCGTTGATGGTAACTTAGCCAGTGCTTACCGTACTAAGGCTATTTTCACAGGTACATCCCAGGAAGTACAGTATATTTCGAATACATTTGCTTTGTTCAAAGTGTTCAGATCAGTTCCTGACCAGTTGCTAATTCATTCGTAATTATCATCTGCTTTCCAGTTACTGAAGTCTGTGATGCTGAAGACAGACAACTGGCTGTTGTTGTTGCCTGATGCTCTGTTGTTGTGGCTTGGTGGTGATGGTCTCAGTTTCTCGGTTGAAATAATGTCAGGTGTTCCTCTGGTGGCAAGTTTGGTCAAATGTGAGCAATTTGCGAACTGTGATAACTTATACAACCTCTTTACTAATTGTATGTAAAACGACAATTAGTAAAGAATGGTAGACCTCCGAAAATGTACCATAGCCCTGATTGGTTATGGTGAGTCTGCCTTCCCTCTGTCTCTGAGGAAATGGCGTCCTTCCTTCCTCCCTCCCTGACTGGGGTGTGGAAAATCATCCATATCCTTTTTCCAGTTATGGATGTTGACAGAGCAAGGAACTTCATTCTTGGGTCGATCATTGTTGTGCAGCAGTAGGGCGTTTTAGTCCAGTTTCTGTTGTTCATTAACGCCTGTATTCTGTGTAGTGTGGGTTTGGGTGTAGGGGTGTGTGGGTGTTTGTATTTTTTCTGGTGCAGGTGTCATGTTTAGCCTCAGTCTTATATTCCCTTGGTCTTGTGGGGGGTACAGGAGACCTTTGAGGGCCACTTCTGCAGTAGTCCCTCTCCGCCTCATATTCGAGATCTGATTAGGGAGGCCTGCTGTCATGTGTGAAACGTCCAGATGTTGGACTAAACATTTTCGGTCGGTGGTCGGTTTAAATTAAGCTGGCCTCGTATCAGCACGGGCTCTTGCCTAAAGGCTGCTTACGTAGATCCGGGACGTCAGGTTTTATGCTGCGTGATTTTATTTAGCTGTGATGGGAAAGAGATTTGGCTGGCTTACGAGAGAGAGAGAGAGAGAGCGAGAGAGAGAGAGAGAGAGAGAGAGAGAGAGAGAGAGAGAGAGAGAGAGAGGCTTGCTGGTATAGATACAAGTTCAGTTCAATTCCGTTTCTTTACGGCGTCAGTAACCTGGATGCTGCGACACCAGTTTGCCAACTGTGGATGACATAGTGGGGCTACTTCTCATTGTGCATTTGGGCACCTGGAATAGGTTAGCGCCGACATGCTAAGACGGCAAACATACACGCACGTATATATATATATATATATATATATATATATATATATATATATATATACATATATATATATATATATATATATATATATATATATATATATATATATATATATATATATATATATATATATATATATATATATATATATATATATATATATATATATATATATATATATATATTGTATATATAATTATCGATGTGAGCTGCATACATCTGGCAGCGGCGGCTGCTGCCATCGCACCGCCTTGGCAGATGAAGAAGAAGCTGAGAGGGGGGGAGAGAGAGAGGACAGGTAACAGTAATTGGTTCCCTGAATCGTGTCAAAGGGATTTCTTGACCAATCGAGGTCCTTTTTGAGTCCTGTGGGAGGAGTGATGATGTGGGCGGAGCCATGCTGCCTTTCGGTTGGGCCAATCCCTGTTGAGAGAGAGAGGGAGAGAGAGAGAGAGAGAGAGAGAGAGAGAGAATGGAGGAAGGCGTTGAGAGAGAGAGAGAGAGAGAGAGAGAGTAAGTATACCTTAGTTTAACCAGACCACTGAGCCGATTAACAGCTCTCCTAGAGAGAGAGGGCTGGCCCGAAGGATTAGACTTATTCAACGTGGCTAAGAACCAATTGGTTACTTAGCAACGGGACCTACAGCTTATTGTGGAATCCGAACCACATTATAGCGAGAAATGAATTTCTATCACTAGAAATAAATTCCTTTAACACTTCATTAGCCGGCCGGGAGTCGAACTTGGGCCTAACGAGTGCAAGGCCACAACTCTACCGACTCAGCCAAGGAAGAGCTGAGAGAGAGAGAGAGAGAGAGAGAGAAGACATCCAAGTCAAGTTACCATGCTGGTGACCGTCGCCTCTTGCAGCACTCAGTAATCGTAAAGAATTGTTAATTTGAAGTCATAAGGCCATATTTGTTTATATTGGACTTGCCCTGCTTATTAAATGGCTTATATAAGACAGGAACCTCCTCATAGGTCCCAGCGCTTGTCCTCTGGCCTTAATTCTACACACTCCATTCCAGTAAGTCGAGTTAATGACACAGGCATTATTTGAGCCCAAGCAAAGCATAACGGTGGTGGAATTTGCCGTAAAGATGGTTGGCAAATACATAAGACATTATTTTGAGCGTTCTAGAACGCAGCTATTTTCAACAAAGTGAGTGGAAGGACGTGTTCTGCTCAGTTGATATACAGGCGCTAAAGCCGAATCAAGGTGATGTTACATACTTGAAGAGGTTATCTATTTATTAGGGGTTAATGGAATCATATTACTGCACGTCATGTGTTGAGAGAAAGAAGGTCAGATTCTCAAGAGGAGAGTTGTTCAGTCAGGCTGAAGTCTTGAATCTCGATGAAGTGTTTTCCTGTTTTAACTCTCTTGACTAGTGATAAAAATTATTTCTTTTTTTTTTTTGTCTTCTCATTGGGTGAAACGTGGATTGAAATAGAAATGATAACGATACTGATCATTTTGAATAGCTTATTAAGTCAAAAGTGATATATATTCAGGTCAGATCAAAAGCTGCCAGCGCTCGTTCACGCGACCCGCTTTCATTTCTGTAATGGCGGCAAATGAATAAACGTCGAATGATAAAGAACTCACGCTTCTAGTCTTCCGATGAGTCACGGGGAGTGAGGAGGAGGAGGAGGAGGAGGAGGAGGTGGTGGTGGTGGTGGTCTCCAGCATTCTGACCATATTGTAGCACCAAAAGAGAGAGAGGGTGTTGGGGGCGACTGCCTTTGACTGCCAAGCAAAGGAAGGACCTGAAGGAAATGTGAAGGACTGATGTACCGAGTATGTCTGATCACTGACGTAGCTTTGTCATTTGAATGTGAAATGTTCCACTACACAGTTTTTAAGTAGTAAAAATAAACGTTGCTAAATCTTGACGCACTGGATTATAAAAATGCCGTATAAGCATTATCGTTATTATTATTATTATTATTATTATTATTATTATTATTATTATTATTATTATTATTATTATTATTATTATTATTATTCAGACAATGAAACCTATTCATATGGAACAAGAAGCCCACCAAAGGAGCCACTGACTTGAAATTCAGGCTTCCAAAGAATATGAAGGTGTCCATTAGAGAGAGAAGTAAGAGGAGGTGAAGGGAAATGCAGAAGAGAGAATGTCAGTGGCTCAAGGTTTCTATAACTTGAAGAATTGCCCGGTACAATTCCCCTGAAGTTTTAGGCCTCTCTCTATATAGTGGTTTGTATCAAACATTTCTTCCAAAGAAGTCATTCATGTAGATAATTTTTTTTTTTTTTTTTTTTTTTTGACGGACGGGGTTTCACTTCAAGGGATAATCCATTCCGATTCAAGTTTCAGTGCTTCCATGAAGACAGTTCGACGCAACTCATGGTCATTGATAAGCTCAGTCAAGTCATTACTGAATAAAAGTGATAGATTTTATTATTGACGCTAAATCCAAATAGTTTCATAGATCAGCAAACTGAATCAGTCTCTCAGCTGAGAACTGAAAACATCTGGAGTAAACATTGTCGTCAGGCAGCTTTTAGGAACCATTTTCCAAGCCTGTTAATCTAGTCATTTCTTTTTTATTTTGTAAAATAGCATAGCGAAATCAATATGGAACTTAAATAGAGCCTTAGAAACTTGAGTTTTCGAAGTCATCGCAGTAAGTTAAGTTTGCGCTATCATATCAGAATCACGCAATTATTAAGAGAGAGAGAGAGAGAGAGAGAGAAAAAAAAAACAGAGAAATGACTAAATAAGAGTTTCAATTTTGTAAAAGTCGCTGGGTACTTGGATTGTGTCAAGACACAAATGTTGCATAAGCGTCGCATGAGCGTCTTTATATATATATATATATATATATATATATATATATATATATATATATATATATATATATATATATATATATATGTATATATATATATATATATATATATATATATATATATAATATATATATATATATATATATATATATATATATATATATATATATATATATATAAACACACGAGTGCAACAATTTTGATGATCAATGCCGTAAGAGTCTGAAATGATCAGCTTTAGTGTTTAAATTGTTTGTGTTGAAACGA
>JANJGK010005085.1:0-10000 GCA_039081455.1 Macrobrachium rosenbergii
AAAACTATTGTGCCGGCTTTGTCTATCCGTCCGCACTTTTTCTGTCCACACTCAGATCTTAAAAACTACTGAGGCTAGAGGGCTACAAACTGGTATGTTGATCATCCGCCCTCCAATCATCAAACATACCAAACTGCAGCCTTCTAGCCTCAGTGGTTTTTATTTTATTTAAGGTTAAGGTTTCGTGCGTCTGGCAGCACTTTCCGGAGGCGTGCGACACACCCCTCACTCCAGCGTATCTGATGAGTAACTGAGCGTTGCGAGGTCGTAGCTGATAGTTTCATACGCTGTACTGAAAACTCGATTACGCCGAAAAAACTTTGGCGCATTTTTTTACTTGTTTTTTATTATTATTATTGTTACGGACGCGATTGAAAAATCTGTGATATTTATTGATTTTTTAAACTGTATGATATTAAGATTGAATGAATCTTTCGAGTATTTTTCCCAGATCAATTAAATTCTTATTTATTCATTTGATCCATTCCTTTAATGGAATTATGATGAACGAAATGCAACAAATAAGAAATGAAACATAGTAAACTTAGTCAGCTAACGAAATAAATGAATAAAAGTTATCAATAAAATTAATAAATATGAATAATTAAATAAAATTAGAAAAAGAAATCAAATTCATATTAAGATGAAAATCGTAAGAACAAATTGGAAATACATCCATACATTTAGTCATTATTATATACGAGTGAAAATGTATTAAATAGTCATAGGGAGGAGAAAGAGAGAGAGAGAGAGAGAGAGAGAGAGAGAGAGAGAGAGAGAGAGAGAGAGAGAGAGAGTGGAAGGGGTGTTAGGGAGGAGAAAAGAGGGAAAAAGTGAGAGAGAGAGAGAGAGAGAGAGAGAGTAGAGAGGTGTTAGGGAGGAAAAAGAGGGAAAAAGTGAGAGAGAGAGAGAGAGAGAGAGAGAGAGAGAGAGAGAGAGAGAGAGAGTTTATCTGTTGTCATTTAGAGTTATCCCGGGCAGCACCGGGTCGGTCAGCTAGTATAGCTTATAAAGAAATAAAACTGATTGCTTTAATTATACTGCATATTGAAACGTAAATGTTGGTGTACTTTATAAAGCCGCGGGTAAATGTAATTGCGGAAAGCCTCTAAGCAGCCAAAATAATATCAAAATAAATAAAAAAAATAACACGGCGAGCGGCTGTGACTAACGATTTTGCACTCGTGTGCTTTAAAATTTCAATAAGTTCATTGCTGTTATGGCTTTGCGTGTCGTGTTATTACTGTCATCACGTTGGTTTATGATTTTTTGTTTTTACTTTGGTATTTTTCATTGGTGATTGTTTTAAATATATATATATATATATATATATATATATATATATATATATATATATATATATATATATATATATATATATGTGTGTGTGTGTGTGTGTGTGTGTGTGTATGTATATGTATAAATGTATATATACATATACCTATATATATGTGTTTGTGTATATACATATATATATATATATATATATATATATATATATATATATATATATATATATATATATATATATATATATATATATATGTATATATATATATATATATATATATATATATATATATATATATATATATATATATATATATATGTCAGGAACAGTCGTTTGCCGATTGTTCCCTTGGTGGGTTGTTGCCTCCTTTGTTTGTGTTTTTTTTTTTTTTTCGTGCTGGTGAGTTGACGTCTGTCATGGAATGCTTGACAAGTTGACAGCGTCAGTCAGGTTCGCAGCAGCGAGGAGTCAGCAGTTGGGTAGCAGCAGCCCGTATGCTTACCTGGGAGTCAGCAGTTGGGGTAGCAGCAGCAGGTATTCGTACCTGAGAGTCAGGTCCCGGCAGCAGAGCTGCAGAGGTTATTTGAGGACGAGATGGTTGCCGTGTCGGCTCTGTCATGGTCGTCGGTATTGGAGGAGGACGTCAGTACATTTCTTGAAGGACGAGATGGTTGTCGTGTCGGCTCTGTCATGGTCGTCTGGTATTGGAGGAGAACGTCTGTACTGTTCATTTATGCTGCCTATTTATTAATGTATTTCATTTTGCTCTTAATTTTTTATAACTGTATTTTTTGAAGCTGACTCATTTTCGACTAAGTGTGTAATTTTGATGATTCACTTTTTTTAATAAGTGTTGTTTTGCTGCGGACCCATTTTTGAATGTAACCATTCAATTCTGATACTGAAGTATTTTGGATAAGGTTAAATTTTCCTCTAGAACCATTTTTAGTAATGTAATTTTTGGTAATTGACTCATTTTGGTATATGTTAAATTGAACCTGACTCACTGTATATTGTGCATGTAACTTGTTGTAAATATATTAATATTAAGGTCACTTTTTGGTTTTGTTCTGCTCCGCCCTCTGTTTGTCACCTCTCATCAGTCATTGCAGCCCAATTGCTTGTTTTGTATGGAACCTGTTGGTCTCGAAGTAGCGAGATCATAAGAATACACACATATATATATATATATATATATATATATATATATATATATATTATATATATATATATATATATATATATATATATATATATATATATATATATATATATAATATATATATATATAAAATTATATAATATATATATATATATATATATATATATTATATATATATATTATATATATATATATATATATATATATATATATATATATATATATATATATGTATATTATATATATATATATATATATATATATATATATACATATATATACATATATATATTGCATATATATATAATTATATTATATATATATATATATATATATATATAATACATATATATATATGTATATATATACATATATACATATATATACATATATATATTGCATATGTATGCATAGATATACATATACATATATATATATATGTATGTGTGTGTATCGTGCAATATTGCATCATGGCATTATTTCATATATCAAAAAAGCCATCGTCCAATTTTGATAATCTGGAGAGTAATTTAGATGTCAACTCAGAATTATCTATTTTACCAAAACCTATCCTAGCCCATGAACAATAGTGGCCATTAGTGCACAATTTTCAATGTCCAAAAGTGACTTTATCATGGAATGTGAGATGGTAAAAAAAAAAAATCTTATAAAATCGGAGAGTTTATAAGATTCGAAGCTCCAAATGTTTCTAGTTAATTGATCAAATGTTTGAAACTGTGTTTGGTTGCTTTGTAACAGTTATAATTAGATTAATAAAATAGTCACAGGTCTTTTACTTTACATCTTTTACGTTGTTGAATGGAGAGTAATTGCTAACTAATAGACTGCAGAATTAGGTTAGCAAATTCATAAATGAGTACCATACAGATGCAAACCTTGTTTTGAAGATAAACGAAATTATTTATCCACTTAATTAAGTTTTCGCAACAAGCAGTGGAATCTTTTGTACAATTCATTTCGTGCAGGTGCTATATTTTCACCCTTTCAAAGTTAATATGCATTAAATGGAATGGAATGGCATATAGAATTTAGGCCAAAGGCCAAGCACTGGGACCTGTGAGGTCATTCGACGGTGAAACGGAAATTATGAGTAGAAGGTCTTGAAAGGTGTAACAGGATGGAAACCTCGCCGTTGCATTATGAAATAAGTGTTAGGAGAGGGTGGATAGCGAGAGGGAAGAGAGAATATTAATGGAGGTACAGTACAAGGAATGAAGGGGGTTGCAGCTATGGGCCGAAGGGACGCCGCACTATGCATTAAAGTATCATCAATGTAAGGTACCTAAATGTTGTTGTAAGCTGAGGATAGATAGATAGATAGAGTGATGGTGATTGATTATTAAGAGGTTTAGGAAAGACGGGCTGTGTGTAGGGTGTCATGATTGCTGCATTAAGAGTGGCTTGAATGAGAAATAAGTACTGTAACATCACTGTATTGTCCATTACCGTAGGGCCAAGGCTTGTCCGTAGTTTATTTTCCCTTCTGCCTTACCAAACAGCCACACCGTACTCTAATTAAAATGAAATGCAAAGGTGCGTCAACACTACAGTAAAATTTGTCATAAGTACATGTCGACAGCTTATCGCAGACATGTCACAAACACGTTGACAACAAGTCAACGATCGTAAGTAAATAAAGAACCTTTGGCAAATGCTTGATTAACGCATGAGACACTTGGTAACGTAAAATATGTCATAACCACATGTCAGGGACTTAACATATTACAAACAGGTTGATAACAAGTCAAACGGTCCTAAATAAATTAAGAAGCTTGGGCAAATGCTGGATAAGCGCATGAAGCACTTGATAGAGTAAAATATGTCATAAGCATTGCCAGCAACTTATTGCAAACAGATCACAAACAAGTTGACAACAAGTCAGTGAGCATAAGTGGGGAACAAGCCTTTGATGAATATTGGATGATTGCGTGAAGCACTGGGTAGACTAAAACATGTTAAAAGCACACGTTGGTAACTTATCGCAAACAGGTTGAAAACAAGTCAATGATCGTAAGTGGAGAACGAAGCTTTAGCAAATGTTGGATAATTATATGAGGCATTGGTTAGAATGACCACTAGATGGTTGACTTGTATGCAGACTGTATGTGATGTGTGTACTACAAATCGTCGACATGAGTTTTTAACATTTTACCGCGGTGTGGTTGCATTCTTAGGATACGAAAACAACTATCGATCGACATTGATACCCTGACTTGTAAAATTTCTTCCTGAGTTATGAAATTATTTTTCTGGAAAACTGTAAAACGTCTTCCTTATCAGTTTAGAACGACTGCCAGCAACACAATGCTATCACTGAAACAGTCTTTTACTATCTGTATGTGGAATACACGTTTGAATTTCCTTAAATATTCTTCTCCTCCTCTGTCACCAATACAAACCAAGCGCAGTGAAATTTTATAAAAATATCATCAACCAGTATTTCATAACTTTTTCCATGCTGGCAGTCATTTTGGCATTGTATTATTACGGAGGAAGAAACCTGCCTGTTTGCATTATACGAAAACATTCCCCAGTCTAAGCTTTTCCATTATCAGTGGGAAGCCTCGTCCTCCAATAACATTTAGAAAATATTATGCTGCGGTATAATATTTGACAACTTGTAAACATGCTGCAAGAGAGAAAAGTATTATTATTGAAATAATGAAATGGAAATGGAGCAGAGTAAATTCCACAGGTTCTTCTTATTTCGAAACTGTTCAGGTTTATTGTGCTGGCAGACATTTGCCAAACTTAAGTATAGGATAAAATTAGGTATTTCTCCAGGGATATTAAGCAGAAAGTTGCGATAGAAAGAGATGAATATTTAAGTCAGGAGAATACCAAAAGGAGGGAGCGGGCCCCCCATTGATGACAATTAGCACTTGGTGTTTCTAAAAGAGTATTCTTTAATAAGCACAACCCTATCTCTTTCATTTGACTTGATCTGAATTATGAAATTTAGGCGTGACGCCAAGTAATGAAGCATTTTCCGTTATTCAGGGCTTAAGAGAGTACTCTGAAAGAAAGAGTTAGAGTGGTTGGACAGCAAGCGAGATATACAGATCCAGAAAATGAATGAGGTGAAGTACAAGGCTCATAAGGTGAAACTAGGAGAAAGCCCGCAGTTGCACTAAGAAGTAATAGTCAGTGAGGTTGGACAGCACAACTAAAGAATGGAGGTAGGAATGGAGGTAATGTAAAAGGCTAGAAAATGGGTGCAGCTAGGGGCCGAAGGGAAGCTGCACATTCCCTTTAGTAATGCCTACAGTGCATCACGTGAGGTGCACTGACAGCACTTCTCCTTTTACTATGCAGGTGACTATTAGTAGATTAAAGACAAGCTATTGCGCCATCATTTCGTGGAATAACCTACTGACCACAGTGATAGGGCCCCTTCCCCAGAAACCCTGTCTA
Source organism: Macrobrachium rosenbergii (assembly GCA_039081455.1). Taxonomy (NCBI): domain Eukaryota; kingdom Metazoa; phylum Arthropoda; class Malacostraca; order Decapoda; family Palaemonidae; genus Macrobrachium; species Macrobrachium rosenbergii. The sequence goes on from JANJGK010005085.1 coordinate 5,889, forward strand.
TAAAATTAAAAACAGACAATAACAAGTAAAAAATGCGCCAAAGTTTCTTCAACGCAATCGAGTTTTCTGTACAGCGTATAATCAGTGCCACCGAAAATAGATCTATCTTTCGGTGGTCTCGGTATAATGCTGTATGAGCCGCGGCCCATGAATCTTTAACCACGGTCAGGAGGTGGCCTGTCCTATATCGTTGCCAGAAGCACGATCATGGCTATCTTTAACCTTAAATAAAATAAATAGAACTGAGGGTAGAGGGCTGCAATTTGGTATGTTTGATGACTTGAGTATGGATGATCAACATGCCAATTTGTAGTTCTCCAGCCTCAGTAGTTTTTAAGATCTGAGGGCGGACAGAAAAAGAGTGGACAGGAAAAGTGCGGACGTACAGACAAAGCCGGCACAATATTTTTCTTTTACAGAAAATAGTTTTCTTTTACAGAACACTAAAAGTAGACTATTTAAAAAAAATCTGTGGAAAAATCCACTAGGCTATAACTCGTATTACATTTCCTAGTTGCCATAGTTCCCGTGAAAGTAAAAAAAGTTCGTTTAAAAATATGGATTTTTATGAATAAAGGAAATTTTCAAGTTCGGCATGTTGACTGCATATGAAAGAAAAACTCTCAGGCCTTTTAGGTAACTGGGAACTGAAATGGATTTATTTTGATTTAAAGCAATATAACAAAAGTAATTTCCTATAATATTCTAGAGACTGTAATAATACATAGAGTATGATAAAGTCTTGTTCACCTGTTATGCAGCGTGCAACTGGAACCTCAAAAGTTCAAGCGAACGTGCAGTCAAATACTACCCTAAAGCAATTCACCTCGTATTTTATAATTTACTTACATTTTTATTTATTTATTTATTTATTTGTTAATTTTTTCTTTCCTAGTAACTGATCTCTTCTTTCTGTATTTCCTAATACCCTCTGTTACTTCATTCAAATGAACACCTTGTACTTTGGAGGCTTGAATTTTAAGTCAATGGCCCCTGTGGGCTTGTTCCTTATGTATAGGGTTCATCTTCTGAATAATAATAATAATAATATTAATAATAATAATAAGAATAATAATTATTATTATTATTATTATTATTATTATTATTATTATTATTATTATTATTATTATTATTATTATTATTATTATTAACATAGAAATTATAAAACAATGTTTGTTTTCCGCCAAACGTAATCTGAATATTTACTTACCAACATTTCCAATTAAGATGTAACGTTTCAGCTTGAAAGTAAACCGCAATTTGTACGTAAAGTAATCAGAATAATTTTTTAAAATTCCGGTATTATTGTAATGAAGGTTCAGCCAGGCAGGCATCCACTGATTAGTACAGATAAGTCAAGGATCAATAAATGGGTCAACAGCCTCGAGGTCAGGAAAAATTAGAATAAAAAAGTGAATGAGGTCAGACTATAATTAATTTTACCTTTGTGAACTTCAAAGGCGTTTGTAGTATTAGATGGATGGGCTGATTTCCCATTTTGAACATAACACAAACTGGAAAATAATTTATTTCGAAACTGTAATTTAACGTATATTTGTAGTTATTATTAATTAGTTTAATTGCCAGAGTGATTTTATGGAATGTTACAAAGGATAATGAAAGTTTAAGTGTTCTATTTCCCGTAGGAGGGTATTGCCGTCAGTGCACTTCACATGGTGTACTGTGGGCGTTACGAAAGGGTGTTTCCAGCGTCCCTTTTACACTACCTCTGTTCCCGCTTCACTTCTTCAGTCTTGCTGTAAATTTTTAGTGCTGCGGTGGCTTTTAGTTTTCTGTGTAAAAGAAAACTATTGCGACACTTTGTCTGTCCGTCCACACTTTTTCTGTCCGCCCTCAGATCTGAAAAACTACTGAGGCTAGAGGGCTGCAAATAGGTATTTTGACCATCCACCCTCCAATCGTCAAACATATCAAACTATACAGCCCTCTAACCTTAGTAGCTTTTATTTTGTTTAAGGCTAAATTTAGCCATAATCGTACTTCTGGCACCGCCATAGGCACCAACAACACATGAGCCTTGGCTGAGGACATCACCGGACCGTGGCTGAGTTTCATGGGCCGCGGCTGTACAGAAAACTCGATTGCGCCGAAGTTGCATTTTTTACTTGTTTTTTCCAGTACCACCTTCAGATTCTTGTTTTTCATCTCCCATATTTTCTGGCTATCTTTATCTTGCTGTCCACCCACTCCAACTCCCTCTTTTCACTATCTTAAGTGCTAAGTGTCCAAAAGTGGCCCAGTGCTTGGCTTGACAGCCTAAATTTCGTCATCCTTTGATTTGAATTTAAATTCTAATGGAATTCTGTTGGACTTATTTAAAAAAACCTTTTTCTCTTATCGCTATACAATCGTTCATCGCAAGAGATATAATAATATTGTTATAAAGTTTTCATTCAACTCTCAAATATAATATATATATATATATATATATATATATATATATATATATATATATATATATATATATATATATATATAGATATATATATATATATATATATATATATATATATATATATATATATATATATATATATATATATCACCACCATTCTGAAATGAAACACCAGCATGAGAGAGGGAGCTTACATACTAATATCTTAAGCACGCCGCAAATGAACGAATTCAAAACTAGAACGAACGAAACTCCTAAACTTCACATCTGAACACGATATTTCATCCCAGCAATAACCAACTTTCAGCCACAGAAGAAGTTTTAGGCATATACACAAACTAGTGGGACACCTTCTTGAATACGGATGGACACTTTTCACTTCTCTTTCGCCTGAAACTATTTAGCTTGAAAGCTGTTGTTGGTTACATCAATTTATGTCAAGCTATAAATATTTACGAAAGTATATATATATATATATATATATATATATATATATATATATATATATATATATATATATATATATATATATATATATATATATATATATATATACAGATATACAGTATATATAAATATTTATATTTAAATATAAAGTATATATATATATATACAAATATTTATATTTATATATATAGTGTATATATATATATATATATATATATATATATATATATATATATATATATATATATATATATATATATATATATATATATAGGCCTTCTTCTTAGACCTGTAACTAAGGCAGCATAAACCAAAGAGGCGTTGTTCTTTTATCGTTCACGAACAAGTTGGTTTCACTTAAAGACAGCAATTCTTTTATGTTCTTAACAGAGGCACAATGTATGGTTTTCCTTTCCTATCCCCTTTGAATTATAAGTTTCCACCTTCGGTTGTTTGCTGCTTCTTAGGGAAGTCGGCTGGACTCGAGGTTGAAATACTCCAAGTCGAAGTTTGGACTTGGAAAAATGTCAAGAGATGGCTAAAAATTCTTCTGAGTCCGGTTACCGAGGTACGGGCTACATGGTGCTATTTTGGCTAGTTATCTACGCGTCACCTACTCCGAGATGCTAGTAATAAACGGCGTATGGTAAATGTAGAGCAGACGGCCGCACGAAGATATCGTTTATATTAATATAAATTGTCGACCACACAATATAGAAATGGGTGCTAGTACTAAGCACGGCGTCCCAAGGGGCTTCTGCCATGTTTAGTACTAGCACCTCGGAGTAGGTGACGAGTAGATAACAAGCCCAAAGTAGCACCCACCATCTTCCGTTCGCCAATTTCTATTCGCCATTTTCTGCCCACCAATTTCTGTTCACCATTTTCTGTTCATAAATTTCTGTTCACCATTTTCTGTTCACCAATTTCTGTTCATAAATTTCTGTTCACCATTTTCTGTTCACCAATTTCTGTTCGCCAGTTTCTGTTCACCATTTTCTGTTCATAAATTTCTGTTCATAAATTTCTGTTCACCATTTTCTGTTCACCAATTTCTGTTCGCCAGTTTCTGTTCACCATTTTCTGTTCATAAATTTCTGTTCACCATTTTCTGTTCACCAGTTTCTGTTCACCATTCTCCTTCTCTCACATCGAGTTCACAGCAGGCGGTTTGCAAGATGTATTCATAACTTCTCACCTTTCCCGTTATGCTCTAGAGAATGATGGCATTTGCTTGTTTCTATCCGGC
>JANJGK010005085.1:15000-22500 GCA_039081455.1 Macrobrachium rosenbergii
TTTCCCAGCATTTGCCAAAGTTTCATTCTCTATTTATAGTCGTCAGTTTGTTTTCAAATAGTTTGTGATATGTATGCCATTAATTGCCGACATATTCTTACGGCATGTTTTTACTGATGTGTGCATTCGGCTCTAGATAGAACTTATTCCACTTCTGGACATAGAGGCCTTTCTTTCTAGTATCTTTTCACCCCATCCATCGTTTCCTCTCCCCCTATAGCATGTCTAAATGTGAAATCTATCGCATGTTTAATACATGTATCCCACACGTGAAAAAGTATGGATATATATACCTGTATGACATGTTTAATACATGTATCCCACACGTGAAAAATTATGGATATATATATACCTGTATGAATATATGTGCGCCATACCGTGAGCCAACAGTAACATTAATATTATTCAAAATCAGAATCTGCGTTGACAAATCAATCTCCAAATTCTACAGAGCTGACGGATGAATATTTGCTTATGAGATGAATGCAAAATAAATCCGAATAAAGAAAAAAAATAGCAGTTTCCACAATGCTAAACCTCAGCCATTTCCACGTGATCTGCCACAAACGTTGCAATGCAGAGAGATAGAGAGCAAAATAAGAGCAATTATTCCGGCAACGAATAAATTTTTTCGGAGTCGAAAAACACAAAGGAGTGATGGAAATAATAACTCTGCTGGTAATTTATTTTTTGTGTCTCTGCTCTTTGATGTATTTTAGTACGTCAGTTACCATATATAGTTTTGGGAGTGGCTGGAATATGAATTCCTCTTCGGGAGCTTAACGACCAATCATAGAGCACTTTAAATGTTACTATTGATTTAGTCATACTTATTCAGGACAGTGCTGTGTTATTTTCCGTGTCATTTAAAGTGACAGTGAGAGGCATTTAAAGTGACTGTGAGGTACATTTAAAGTAACTGTATTCCACCTTTAGAGGCATATTTAAATTGACTTTGAGATACATTTAAAGTGACTGTGAGGCACATTTAAAGTGACTGTGAGCTACATTAAAAGTGACTGTGAAGTGCATTTAAAATGACTGTGAGGAACATTTAAAGTGACTGTGGGCACATTCAAAGTAACTGTATTCCACCTTTAGAGGCATTTTTAAATTGACTTTGAGATACATTTAAAGTGACTGTGAGGTACATTTAAAATGACTGTGAGGTACATTTAAAGTGACTGTGAGCTACATTAAAAGTGACTGTGAGGTGTATTTAAAATGACTGTGAGGAACATTTAAAGTGACTGTGGGTACATTTAAAGTGGCTGTGAGGTACATTGAAAGTGACTGTGGGCACATTTAAAGTGGCTGAAACACATTTAAAGTAACTGTGAGATACAAATAAAGTAACTCTACCATACATTTAAAGTTACTATGAGATCCATATAAAATTACCCTGAGATATGTTTTAAGTGATTGTGTGACACATTTAGACACATTTAAAGTGATTGTGAGACACATTTGAAGTGACTGTGAGATATATTTAAAATGACTGTGTGAGACAGTGAAGACACATTGGAAGTGGCTATGAGACACTTTTAAAGTGACTGAGACATATTTAAAGTGACTGTGAGACACATTTAAAGTTACCGTGAGATCTATTTAAAGTGACTGTGAGATATATTGAAAATGACTGTGTGAGACAATGAAGACATTTGAAGTGGCTATGAGGCCCATTTAAAGTGACTGAGATGCATTTAAAGTCACTGTGAGACACATTTAAAGTGACTGTGACATACTCGTGTATTTAACGTGCCTGTGAGATATATTGAAATACAATTTTTAAATTTTGATTCCGTTCTTTCAATGCGCTTACCTTAAAACACATTAGCCAGCTCATCTTTTCATCCAAGAAATTAAACAAAAAATATAAACAAAATTAGAAAAATGGCAGAAATTAACACATATGATTTCCTATTTCACATTTCATCTCCTTTCGCTTGGAGTAGCATCCATCCCTGAAGCTTTTATTTATCTTTTCCTTTTTCTTTTCTTTTTTAAGGCAACGAATTGAACCTATCCAATCCATCCAATTACCCAGAGTTGTTTGTGTCTCCGTCAAATGTTTGATTTGCGAAATGCCTGAGACAATGGAGAGTTAGGGACGGTGTAAAAGGAGAAGCGTTTTATTCTTTCGTAAAGGACCAAAGCAAATTTCCTGCAATGAAAAAATCTGCCCTTCTGATATTATTTGAATTCGTTGTTTTCCAAAGGATATTCTCTTGAATAGAATATTTTTTAAAGAATTAACACTTTTGTCTGAAGAAATCTAATATTTTTCGAAATATATATCATTTAAAGTTTTACTGGATTGGATTGGATTGGATTATAGGTTTTACGCCAAAGGCCAATCGCTGGGACCTATGAGGTCATTCAGCGATGAAAGGGAATTTGAGGGTAAGGTTCGAAAAGTATAGTAGCGGGAAAACCTCGCAGCTGCACTATGAAAATTTTTAGAGAGGGTGGAAAGTCAGATGGAAGAAAGAATATGAACGGAGGCACAGTAAAAGGAATGAAAGAGGTTGCAGCTAGGGCCCGAAGGGACGCTGCATAGACCCTTAAGTAATGCATACAGTGCACCACGTGAGGTGCACTGACGCTACTAACCCCCTACGGGGTTTAAAGTTTTATTGAAGACGAAAGTAAATTTTCCCCCAGTGACAAAATCTGTTCTTCAAATAATACTGGAACTGGCTGTTTTCCAAAGGATATTCTCTTGAATATAATGTTTTTCGAGATTTGGTGCTTTTCTCTGAAAAAAATATATACGTTAAGATTTTATAAGAGTTCAAAGCATTTTTGCGTCAGTGAAAGATCTGTCCTCCGGATTTTAGTTCAGATTCCCTGTTTTCCACAGGACATTCTCAAGTATTTTTTTTTTATATTTTGTCTGAGCAGAAATTTTTCAGAAATATTTACCGAAGACCAGAACAAATTCACTTCAATAAGAATCAGTTCTCTAAATATTATTTACATTCCCTCCTTTTTCCCGAGGATTTTATCCTGGCTAGCATTTGTTGAGACAATGATATTTTGATTAAAAAAAAATGGATCTTTTAGGATTTATTGAAGACAAAAACAAATTGCCCATGAATTTAAACTCTGTTCTCTAAATATTATTTAAATTCCCTTTTCCACAGGATTTTATCCTGACTATAGTATTTTTCGAGATTTGATACTTTGGTCTGAAAAAAGGGTAAATTTTTCAAAAAATATGTACCCTTGAAGATTTTATTGAAGACAAAAGCATATTTTCCCAAATGAAAAAGCTGTTCATTATATACTACCGAAACGCCTTGTTTTCCAAAGTATTTTGTCGTAAATAGAGTATTTCTCAAAACACGGTACTTTTGTCTAAAAAAAAATCGCATTTTGCTAGAAGTACTTCTCTTTTAAGTTCTTATTGAAGGCAAAGGGGGATTTTCTTAAATGAAAAACCTCTCCATTAGATAGTACTGGAATGCCATTTTTTCCAAATAATTTCTCATTAATATAGTACTTTTCAAGATCTGGTACTTTTCAGTTAAACATATTAAAGTTAAAAACTGTAATGAATTAAAGTATCTCATTTTTTTCGGTCGTTATATGCATCATTTTCTCATTTCAAACTATCTTCATGCTAATTGTAAACGATACGTCTATTGGCTTGAGTTATAAAGCTGAAAATATTTAGTAATTTTCTACTTTAAGTTACTTATATAATTTTATGTAAATATTTTTACGTGAAAAGAGTTGACCATTTAAACCAAAAATGTAGTGGAGAAAAACCTAGAGAACAGAGGAATTGTCTTTCACCTAATTCCTTTTCATAAGGTCAGGCTGTTTCCCATGAAATGCAAGAGAATCTTATTCTCTATCTTCCACATTTGTCTTCTGAAAGAAAGGGATTGATTTTATGAAGAATCGGAAACACTGAAATTCTGAGACGAATTTTGATTTGCTGTACCTATGAGATTCGTTAGTTTCTTTTACTAGGAGAAATAAAAGGAATTTACACTGTACACTGTAGATCTCTTTAGTTTTACCTTTTTTTTTTTACTTTTTTATCAGCTTCCTATCTTCAACCCTGCTGTCCAACACCTGTACTTGTCACCTTTTAATACATCTGTGGAAGTTTTCGCCTTTATATCCTTATCCTTTCATCTCCTTTATTTTTTGGGTCTCTTCATCTTGCTGTCCAACCACTCCAACTCCCTCACTTCAGTATCTTGATTACTGAATTGCCGAAAGTGCTTCAGTGCTTGGCCTGACAATCCGAATTTCATAAATCAATCAATCAATATGACTTTGTTTTCACTGTTTTTTATATGAAACGTAACCAAGAAGCTATGTTGCGACACTACGACAAATTCTAAAATTATTGTCTATTGTCTCGATGATTTATTTTGTATTGATCAAATTAACAGCAATCTGACGCTAGTTTAGATGAAATTGAATACAAAATTTAGGCATACACCGAGTGCTGGGACCTATGAGGTAATTCAGCGCTGAAAGTGAAATTGAGAGTACAAAAGGATTCAAGTGTGTAACAGGAGGCAAACCTAGTAGTTGCGCTATGAATCAATTGTTAGGAGATGGTGGAAAGTAAGATGGGAGAGAGAGAGAATATGAACAGAGGTACAGTAAAAGAAATGAAAGCGGTTGTAGCTAAGGGCCGAAGGGGCGCTTCAAAGAACCTTAAGTAATGCCTACAGTGCACCTCTTGAGGTTCATTGAGGGTACTACCCTCCTACGGGGGCTGATTTAGATGGTTAAAGATTAAAGTTAATCTTTGGAAATTTCCTGCAGGTAAAGAAATAGATTGTTTTCTGTGCATGAAAGAACATATAATACTTAATCGAACAAGCACCTAATATCTTTGTTGTCATGCCAGAAATAAAAGTTATTTCTTTGCTCTCAGATAGAAAAGTTGCTTTGCCAGTTGGATATTAAACGACGATTGTATCTCAGTGTTTGTGTATGTAAGATCACGGTGATGTAACCAAAATTCACACACACACACACACACACACACGTACTCACACATATATATACATCATATATATATATATATATATATATATATATATATATATATATATATATATATATATATATATATGTGTGTGTGTGTGTGTGTGTGTGTGTGTGTGTGTGTGTGTGTTAACTTTATCACATACACAATTGTTCTGTGCATTAGTAGAATTACTGAAAGGAACTCATTCAAACTTTTTCTGAATAAATACTCCATTAGATACCACCCAGTTTGAATGAGGTCCTTTTAGTAATTATATATATGTGTGTGTATGTGTATATAAATATGTACATATATGCATATATGGGCCTTCTTATTTTCATATTACACTGTAGTATTACAGGAAAAGACATTCATATATGTGTGTGTATATATATACACACATAATATATGTATACATATATTTATACAGTATATGTACACAAACACACACACACATATATAATACATATATATATATATATATATATATATATATATATATATATATATATACATATATATATATATATATATATATATATATATATATATATATATATATATATACACATATATAAATTGGTACGCGTCCTTTTGGCGATAAAAGAGACTACCACTTCGACCGATCCTGTCACAAAATGATATTTCAGTAACGATAGAACAAGAGTTTGTGGCGCTGATACCGTGTCACTATAGCAACAAAAAGTCTCCCCAAAATAAACTAGACTCTCCGAGATATCAGATGATACATTTTGATATTACGGTGGAAAAGAAAGTTTGGAATCGTATGTAGCATCAAGTTTCTAAAATAAATCGGTTATTGAGTTACTGCTTAAATAATAATAATAATAATAATAATAATAATAATAATAATAATAATAATAATAATAATAATAATAATAATAATAATAATTATTATTATTATTATTATTATTATTATCATTATTATTATTATTGTTCAGAAAATTAACTCACAGAGGCCATTGACTTGAAATTCAAGCCTCCAAAGAATACGGTGGACAGTACATTTGAAAGCAGCAACATAAGGTGATAGGAAATACAGAAGGGAGAGATCAGTTATTAGAAAAGAAAAATAAATGAACAAATTAATAAGTATATAAATAAAAAATGTAAGTAAATTATCAAAATACAGGGGAATCGTGGAGGTCACACGTAGTAGGAGGATGACTGATGATTTTTGTATAAGTTTCAGTAATACTGTGTTACGCCATTGACTGTGGCTCTTGCAGGTCTGTTCTAGAGCTTAGCTAAGGATAAAACTATTCATTTAGTATTTACGTTGTATTTTCTTTCGATCTGATACTGTTTTATCTTATTTATGGAACAGTAAATATGTACAGTAACTAAAGAGGAAATAAAAATCAGTAAAGCTTCCAGAATGCCGCTCCATAAACACAAGACCAATTAAGCTTTGACGGTGCACTGTAAGCGTTACTTAAATTAAGGTTCTTCGCAGCGTCCCTTCGGCCCCTAGCTGCAACCCCTTTCAATTATTGTACCATACCTCCCTTCATATTCACTTTCTTCTATCTTACTTTCCACCCTCTCTTAACAATTTCTTCAACATTATTTTCAGCACTGATTAGCCTCATAGGTCCCAACACTTGGCCTTCGGCCTAAATTTTATATTCCAATTCAAATTCCAAGTAGGAGATCAGATATCGAGAAGTTTAATTAAAGAGAAAAGTTGCTTCCTGATAATCCACCTAGGAGTGTGTGCTCTTGGGCTGGGCCAAAGTGTTCATGACCATAGGCAGGAGACTGTGACACAACCCAAGGTCTGAGGTCTTGATATAATGGTCATCAGATAGAGAAAACCAATGAAGAGGGGTTATGTAAATGACTCAAGTAGATGACTCAACTGTCACAAGTGGACCCCAGGTGTACCTACTTTTTTAGCCCTTTACCTAATCTCCGTTCCGGCTCCTTTTCTTCAGTCTTGTTATCCAACCTCTCTAACTTCTCAGTGCAACTGTGGAGTTTTTCTCCCAGTTCCACTTTTAGATCTTTGTCCCAGCGCTTGACTTGACAGCCTGAATTTCATAATTCAATCAATCAGTTAGGCTTTCAATCAAAGGAACTAAGAATGGGCAAACAAGTGACCCAGTAACCTGAAAGAAATTTCAGTGAACCGCTTCCGTAATGATACAAATATTCACATCAGAGAAACAAATCCACAGTCATGTATACGAGTATGTACATATATTTAAAGATAAAAACTGTACAGATAGTTTTCTGGAATCTGTACAGTTTTATCTTTAAATGTATGTACATATACATAACTGTGAATTTGTATCTCAATTTTAAGACTCATGCTACTACTACGAGTATTTTTTTTAAATATTCACATCAACAGTCTTCAGTAAATGTAAACACTCCTGTCGGCTGACTCTGAATGTTTTAATTGGAGCTGCTGATGAAAAACGAAAGTACATTATTGAGAATCTATATTATTTTTTTTTTTTCACTTTCCACCC
>JANJGK010005085.1:27500-51566 GCA_039081455.1 Macrobrachium rosenbergii
CAATGGACGCTCGTAATCCTGAGTGGGAGCGGATTAGCGGATCGAAGGGAATTTAACCGGGAAAGATAATGAGACCGCCACTTAAGGGAGGAACAAATGCATATGCAACGTGTCCTCTCGAGAAACTCAGCCAGTGACTGTGTCCCCACATATTAGTAAAAGTCGTAGAGGAAAAAGGGGAATGAAATGGAATGACATGGAATGAAATGTCGTATTTGATGGAGGAAATCTGGGAGAACGGGAACTAAGCAATATGACCATTAAACGTGTAATGATATCCGTATGTTATGAGTCCTTTGATAATGTTCAGATTAATCCCTGGAAATTTAGCAAGTGTACGTAGTCTATTTTTCTAAAATCTGTCACATTTGCCAAACATATTCACAGGTAGATGAACATACTTAGCAACTCTTGATATTCAACTTATATTCACCCTAGCATATAATGACAGCTACCTGCAACCGATATTAAAGTATGAATACAGGTTGTGTTCGTTCAAGTTATTTTGAATTTGATTTTATCAGTTACTGAGCATTTGCGACTTTTTATATATATATTCATACTTATGTGAGTATCTTATTCTTCTGTAGCCCAATGGCCTGTCAAAAAATGAGCCTCCAATAGCACATGAGAACATGTTATCCTAATTCTTTATATTTTATTTTTAGATGGCCAAGAAATCTCTATATTTTAAACTGTCTACAATGATGACAAAAAATGGATATCGTCTTCTATTGAATTAGAGATAGGTTGGGAGATAGGATCATTATATAAAATGAATCTGAATGAAATTATCACTTTCAGCGCACGAGAGACAGTTAGTAACAAGTGAAAAATGCCCCGAAGTTTCTTCGGCGCAATCGAGTTTTCTTTAGAGCCGCTACAGCGTATAATCAAGGCCACCGAAAATAGATCTATCTTTTGGTGGTCTCTCAATATGCTGTATGAGCCGCGTCCCATGAAACTTGAACCAAGGCCCGGTGGTGGCCTATCCTATATCGTTGCCAAAGCACGATTATGGCTAATTTTAACCTTAAATAAGATAAAAACTACTGAGGCTAAAGGGCTGCAATTTGGTATGTTTGATGATTGGAGGGTGGATGGTCAACGTACCAAGCTGTAGCCCTCTAGCCTTAGTAGTTTTTAAGATCTGAGGGCGGAAAGAAAAATTGCGGACAGAAAAAAGTGCGGACAGAGTAAAGTGCGGACGGACAGACAAAGCCGGCACAGTAGTTTTCTTTTATAGAAAACTAAAAAAAGTAGAAGGGTAGCCTATTTCTTTTAAAAGGATACTGATTCCTTTCCCAATTGTAATTTATACCTTTACCAGTATCTTAGTTAACGTTTGCCTTAAGAAAATTGCTTTTAACTAGTTTAACTAAACTGTATTATATTACACCTCCTTGAAGAACTGCAAGTTTCAGACGCGTCCCCTGACATTAGTATAAATTCTTAGCCTGCGCCATCTCTTTAGCAGTTCTTGTTGCTTTGATGACGGTGCATGGTAATGAACGCATCCAGGAGAGCTCGACAAATTGCTCAAGTTTCATTCTGCGAAAATGTTAAGTTAACCATTTTACTCGCCGTGGGAAAGGAGACACTTAAATATTACTCTACCGTGCTGGCCTTTACTGGCCTTTTTCAAGAGTACTATTATTATTCAGAAGACGAAAAATTTTCATACGGATCACGCCCACCACAGAGACCATTGCCTTGAAATCCAAGCTTCCAAAAAATATGGTGTTCATTTGAAAGAAGTAGCAGAAGATAATAGGAAATACTTATGTCAGTACAGTTGATAAGCTTTGAACTTTATAGCAATACAGCTGTTAATGTTTTGAACTTTGGGTCAATACAGCTAAAATTTTTTGTACTTTGTGTCATACAGCTGAAAATGTTCTGAACTTTATCGCAATACAGGTGAAAATGTTTTGAACTTTATGTTGTTACGGGTGATAATGTTTTAACTTTATGACAGTACAGCTGATAATATTTTGAACTTGATGGCGATACAACTGACAATGTTTTGAACTTTATGACAGTACAGCTGATAATATTTTGAACTTGATGACAATACAACTGACAATTTTTTTAACTTTATGTCAATACAATGGATAATAATTTGAGCTTTATGTCAATACAGCTGATAATGTTTTGATCTTTATGTCATACAGCTTACAATGCTTTGAAATTTAAGTTAGTACAGATGACAATGTTTTGAACTTTATATCAATACAGCCAGCTCTTAATGTTTGGAACTTTATGCCAATGCAGCCGAAATGTTTTGCACTTTATATCATACAGATGAAAAAGTTTTGAACTTTATCTCAATACAGCTGACAATTTCTTTAACTTTATGTCAGTACAGTGTATAATAGTTTGAACTTTATGTCAATACAGCTGATAATGTTTTGATCTTTATGTCATGCAGCTGATAATATTTAGAACTTTATGTCAATACAGCTGAAATGTTTTGCACTTTATTTCATACAGCTGAAAATGTTTTGAACTTATGACAATGCAGCTAAAATGTTTTGAACTTTGTCACTAAAGTTGATAATGTTTTGCACTTTATATCAAACAGCTGATAATATTTAGAACTTTAACTGAATACAGCTGACAATGTTTTGAACTTTATGTCAATACAACTGATAAAGTTTTGAACATATGTCATTAATTCATGATCTGCCTTTACCAGAGACAAATGAGGACCATATTCACTTCAGAATGCGAAATAATTTCAGCAGAATACCTCGTGTTTCGTCTTTAATCGAAATTGCTTTGCTGGGCCCAGTTAAAACTTTCCCCCACAGCAAATGTGGGAATGTGCGTATGTCTTAATTAAATAAATGATTCTCGAAATGCGTCAGACAAATATATTTCCTACGGGGGGCGGGGGGGGGGAGGTTTAGTGGCGTGGTTTGCGTGAAAGGGAAGACAGTTCTTAGTATTTTACAATTTACGATATTGATGAATATGTGCATGCATATATCGTGTAAGCATAAAAATTTTTTAAAAATAGGTATTTTAAATATGCGTCGCAAATAATTACGAAACTCGAATTTCACATTTTGTGTACGCACAATTGAAAATAAAAACTAGTTACCAGTAAAGCTAGTTACTTGAACTATACGTATTACGCAAATATAGTTGAAATAAAAAAGATATTATGCATTTAGAGTTTACTTTGGGAAACCACGTCGGTAAAAGCTTTGCTCTTTATTTATACAATATAATGTTTGTGGATATATATTCCTAACGCAGACAGCTCTCACTGTAGTAACATTATTTAAGCCTGGTGAACGAATAGGTGTAGATGTTTGCGTATACACACACCAGACACACACACACACGCACACACACACACACACACACACACACACATATATATATACATATGTATGAATCATATATGAATATGTATATATATAAGAGTTCTATATGTATAGGCCTATATATATATGTATATATATATATATATATATATATATATGTATGTATGTATGTATATATATATATATATATATATATATATATATATATATATATTTATATATATATATTAAGGCATGCAATTGATATCTAATTCAAAATACTTTAAGAATAACTTATACCCAAAGAGAACGGGATCAGAACTTATTCAATAGGCACTTTCGGAAATAAAGAACGTACATCGAACCTAACTAACTTGGAGTAATTTTTCCTTTGGGCATAAAAACTTATTCAGATAAGTTCCTGGGGTAGTTCATAACAAGGCTAAATCATTTTTATAAGATGCTTCATAAGATTACACTTGACAGGGTCCACTGAACTAATGACAGGTCTCTTGGGATAATTTTCTGTTGAACGGAATAATAGATCTATCTTTCGGAGGTCTCGATATAATGCTGTACGAGCCTCGGCTCATGAAACTTTAACCACGTCCCGGTGGTGACCTGTCCTATACCGTTGACAGATAAAAACTACTGAGACTAGATGACTGCAATTTGGTATGTTTGATGATTTGCAGCCCTCTAGCCTCAGTAATTTTTAAGATCTGAGGGCGGACAGAAAAAGTGCGAACAGAAAAAAGTGCGGACTGAATAAAGTGCGGACGGACAGACAAAGCCGGCACAATAGTTTTCTTTCACAGAAAACCAAAAATGTTGATGCTAAAACATTGTAGAAAATTGGAAAATTAGTTCTTTGTTGTTTTCCACTGTTATTCTTAAAAAATAAGTGATATGATTAATTCATCATAAACATTTTTGTCAAATTTCACGAAATCATATTCATCACTGAATAAATCTTCTGTTTTTAGAACAACATACATTACCCACCCGTGAAAAGAAACCATATTTACACTGTCTATTTATGAAACGCTTTGCAATCATACTTTTATATGGAGATATATTCATTCATTTATAAACGAACAAAAAAAGGATCACGGTACCATTTTAGCAAATACACTGCAAACTGACAGCCTTTTTGTGCGTTGGTCATTATAATTTCGTTTATTTATGCATTTGATAACACGGTTTGTAAATGCCAATAGGATTTTATCATTAATAATTCAAATGACAACGTTATTGGAATTCGCATTATTCGTATGAAATTCAATACGATATTCATTTTGCATTTTTTACATAAAGAAGTGTTAATTAGTGTTATTTGTATTAATACAGGGCTGATTAATAGGTGGAGATTTCTGTGGGTAAGATTGTTTTTTGTATGAGCTAATGGTAGTTCATAACATCTGAAGTTACTTTCTGTACGAATAAAGTGCATTTCTTGGATATACAACTTCACAAAATAGCGGCACTGATGATTATCTTCTATATTTCAGCCTCTTCAGTAATGTAATTACCGCAAATACACACACACACACGCATATACATGTATATATATATATATATATATATATATATATATATATATATATATATATATATATATATACACAGATACATACACACACAGATATATATATATATATATATATATATATATATATATATATATATATATATATATATATATATATATATATATATATATATATATATATATATATATATATATATATATATACACATACATTCATATATATAAATATATATTTACATATACGAGTATATATATATGTATATATATATTTATATAAAGTGTGTGTTTTTGTGTAAGCGCTGTAATTACAATATTAAAAGGGCTGAAATATGAAGGATGGTCTTCTTCACTTTCTTCGTACAGAAAATAGCTCCCGACTTCATGTCTTATCATAAAACATCTAAAACAAACATTCTTACCCACAGGAACCTCCAGTTGTTTGAATTAGCACTGTATTACCGCAAGTAATACTAATTAACATACTTTTATGTACAAAAATAAAAACTGAATGTTGTATTGGATTTCATACGTATAATGAGAGTTCCAATGACGTTTTCATATGTATTATTTATGATAAAATCCTATTGGCGTTTATAAACCGTGATATCAAATGCATAAATAAACGGAAATTAAATAGACCAACGCACAAAAAGGCTGTCACTTTACGGTGTATTTGATAAAATGGTACCATGATCCCTTTTTTTTTTATTTATAAATGAATTATTATACCCCATATAAAAGTATGATTGCAAAGCTTTTCATAAACAGACAGTGTAAATATGGTTTCTTTTCACGCTTGGGTAATGTGTAATGTTCTGGAAATAGAAGATTTATTCAGTGATAAACGTGGCTTTATGAAACTGAATAAAAGTGCTTATGATGACGTAATCATGGAACTTAATTTACGAATACTACTGAAAAAGAATAAAAACAAGTAAAAAATGCTCCGAAGTTTCTTCGGCGCAATCGAGGTTTCTGTACAGCCGCTACAGCGTATAATCGAGGCCACTGACATTATATCTATCTTTCGGTGGTCTCGGTATGATGCTGTATGAGCCGCGGCTCATGAAACTTTAACCACTGCCCGGTGGTGGCCTATACTATATCGTTGCCAAAAGCACGATTATGGCTAACTTTAACCTTAAATAAAATGAAAAACTACTGAGGCTAGAGGGCTGCAATTTGGTATGTTTGATGATTGGAGGATGGATGGCCAACATACCAATTTGCAGCCCTCTAGCCTCAGTAATTTTTAAGATCTGAGGGCAGAGAGAAAAAGTGCAAAAAAAAGTGCAGACAGAAAAACAGTGCGGACGGAAAAAAGTGCTGACAGAAAAAGTGCAGACAGAAAAAAAGTGCGGACGTACAGACAAGCCGGCACAATAGTTTTCTTTTACAGAAAAACTAACTAGTCAGCCAGTTTTCCACAAATTATTAACATCAAAATTTTTGTCATATTTATTTCGATTTCCATTCAGCACTCATACTCTTCATTTTCAGATGAAATTTATAATATATATATATATATATATATATATATATATATATATATATATATATATATATATATATATACATATATATATATATACATATATATATATATATATATAAATTATATATATATATATATATATATATATATATATATATATATATATATATATATATATATATAATCTTGTACTCTTCCTCCAGCATATACATTTTTCAAATTCCTACCATTTCTCTGCTGAAATTGTCTTAGATATAGAGTCGAAACCGGCTAGGATTTGCACCAAGTTATTCACTTCCCTATGGTAAAGTGATATATACAGTATATATATATATATATATATATATATATATATATATATATATATATATATATATATATATATATATATCAGAACTTTTATTAGAAAACAGGAGATTCCAGATAACAAGATTCTGTTATCAATGAAGATAATTAAGGTTAAAGCCCTCCTGGGCCTCGCAAGGCTCATAGGGCTGGCGCTGAACCCAGGTTTCTTAGGCCTAAGACACGTGGCCAGTGTGTCGTTAGGCCCACTGTTTAACCCCTCCGCCCCAGGGCTGGTACCTATTTTCTTACTAACCCTCTCGAGCTTTCAGACCGCTAGGTTGGCGGGCCACCAGGTTTAAACACTATAATTATTGACTCCCAAATATGATTCGTTTACAAGAAAAGCTAAATTTTTCTTTTATAAAGTAAATTCAATTAAATCTCGGTCTATTCTGTCAAATAATCTTCTATGAAATTTGATGAAGATGTTTGGATATCTTGAACAGGACGTGAAGACTGAAATTAAATATTTTCTCTACAACTTCGTTTATCTAAAGACGTTGAGTCAGATTGACTCAACATTCGTCACTATTCTCATTGACTCACTGACTCACATACTCATCCATTCAAACGTCTCGCTTGAAGAAGTTTCTGTTTTTTTTTTTTTGTTTTTTTTTAACATAGTTTTCAAAGACGTCTCCAAATTAGTCTGGTATGCTCGAGTCAATCTACATTTCCCAAGGGGTGCTCTAAGATGCAGACCGAAGATGCCCATAAGATTCCCATTATTTATTAACGGAGTTTCACAGTTTATTGTCCCGACAACAACGTTATGATCAACCTCCAGTCCTTGAGACACTGCACGACAATGCGAACCAATTTCAGGGTGAATCAGCCCGTGAAATTGTTCCATACGTTATGAGTTGTTGTTGTAAGCTACCATGGAAACACTGATTCATTTGTATGGAGACGAACCCACAGCAATGCAGAGAGGTAGCTTTTGTTCTATGTTGGAAGAGCTATATTCTCTCTCTCTCTCTCTCTCTCTCTCTCTCTCTCTCTCTCTCTCTCTCTCTCTCTCTCTCTAACAGGCAGCAACTCAAAGAGGTATCTTTAGTTCTATGTCGCAGAAACTCCCTCTCTCTCTCTAACAGGCAGCAATTCAAAGAGGTATCTTTAGTTCTATGTCGCAGAAGCTCTCTCTCTCTCTCTCTCTCTCTCTCTCTCTCTCTCTCTCTCTCTCTCTCTCTCTCTCTTCATCCAGATGCATCAGTATTTTGTTTGGGTTTGTCCCTTGGGGAATAAAAATAATGTTTCGTTGCAAATTGATACATTTCGGTGGGCATTTTTCGAAATTCGAAAAATATTTTTAGATGTAAGGGTTATTCTCTCTCTCTCTCTCTCTCTCTCTCTCTCTCTCTCTCTCTCTCTCTCTCTCTCTCTCTCTCTCTCTCTCTCTCTCTCTCTCTCTCTCTCACTTTTGATAAAAGTTTTTCATAAGTATAAATATATATATATATATATATATATATATATATATATATATATATATATATATATATATATATATATATTTATATATATACACATATATATGTGTGTGTGTGTGTACATATATATATGTATATAAATATATATCTATTTATAGGTATGTTTATATATATATATATATATATATATATATATATATATATATATATATATATATATATATATATATATATATATAGATAGAGAGAGAGAGAGAGAGATAGAGAGAGCGAGCGAGAACGAATGCTATTTCCATTCACTACCGTTTGAAATGTATTTCTGTCGAAGCAAGGTATCACTAATTTATAAGAATGGCGTCCGGCAATTTTTACCACGTAAACTCGGTCAGAGGCGAGTTTGAATATATTTCAGTTTAATGTTGGCTCGTTCATCAGCGAGTTGTATAATATGTAAAATGTAGAATTTCATGTTGTTATAGTTTATATATAGCAATACTATTTTCTTATTTATATAGCTTTTCATAATGAAGACTTAACCGGTATTTAATAGCCTCCCGTCAACGAAGTTTGAAGGTAATTATGTGTGTGTGTGTATGTGCGTGTGTATATGTGTGTTTAAGTGTATCTGTGTGTGTGAGGGCTTTATGTGTGCACATGTGTTTATGTGTGTGTATGTGTGAAGGCTTGGTATCCCTTGAACAGATGAAGTAATTTGTAATAAAACTGTGTGAAAATATTCATTTGATAACCAGCCACGTTTTAATTATTATTTTTTATGGATATTGCTAAACTTATCATCATTTGTAACCACGAAAAGATTTTTTACCATTATTAATACATGCAGTCAGTGTCTCCATCTGTTAGCTTATTCAAAATTACTAGCTGTGACTCAGAGAGAGAGAGAGAGAGAGAGAGAGAGAGAGAGAGAGAGAGAGAGAGAGAGAGAGAGAGAGATTCTCAGATGAGCAAATTATGTATTCAACATACTCCATAATCCAAAGTAATCTGTAATTACAAAAATGTTGAACATAGTATAATTGCGTTCTTTGTTATGCTTCTCATGACGTCAAAAAGGCAGTCCCTTGATCTGAATAAATAATTAAATAGATAAATAAATGAATAAATAAATAAATTGACTTATGCATATTTGCATCATCAGATTTGAAATTCTCTACGATATAAATATTCAGTGTACAAAAATAAAAAAAAAAATTTCCTATGAAACTGAAAAGAGGTTTTGTAATCATTCTCAAGGTCTGTTATTTATTTTTATTTTTTATTTATCTATTTATTTATTTGCTTGGTGTTTCCCTGCTCACAGAACTGCCCAAGGTGATTTTGAGAGTTTCAGTTATTTGCTGATTGGTTGACTATTAGCCAAGAATGAATAAGTTAAATTCATTGATACTAATTCAGGCTTTTTTTTATGTCACCTAATTCATCCTCAAGACATTTCAGCCTTAAGCTACTGGGGCATAGCTTTATTAATTTAAAATATGAGTCTTCACAGTATTACGTTACTTCATCTTATATGGTTTCACACGACTCAGGTAGAAAAATGCTGCATTGAATTGGTGGTGTCTGTAGAGATGATCTGGCCTTAATGCCAGCACGGGCTCTTGCATTCTGCCAGACCATAAGAGCTAAATTGTTGCATCGTCTTGCATAATTGAAGGTTCAGTATCCAATAAAAGAGCCTGCAATTTATTTATTATTATTGATAAGTTCCGCTAAATCTTGGTACCATCACTTTTGAGATACTAGTGCTGCTAAATCTTGATACCATCATTTTTGAGATACTAGAGCTGCTAAATCTTGGTACCATTATTTTTGAGATACTAGTGCTGCTATATCTTGGTTCCATCATTTTTGAGATACTAGTGCTGACTAAATCTTGGTACCATCATTTTTGAGATACTAGTGCTGCTAAATCTTGGTACCATTATTTTTGAGATACTAGCGCCGCTATATCTTGGTTCCATCATTTTTGAGATACTAGTGCTGACTAAATCTTGGTACCATCATTTTTGAGATACTAGTGCTGCTAAATCTTGGTCCCATCATTTTTGAGATACTAGTGCTGCTATATCTTGGTTCCATCATTTTTGAGATACTAGTGCTGCTAAATCTTGGTATCATCATTTTTGAGATACTAGTGATGCTAAATCTTGGTATCATCATTTTTGAGATACTAGTGCTGCTAAATCTTGGTACCATCATATTTGAGATACTAGTGCTGCTAAATCTTGGGTTCCATCATTTTTGAGATACTATTGCTGCCAAATCTTGGTGCCATCATTTTTGAGATACTACTGCTGCTAAATCTTGGTTCCATCATTTTTGAGATACTACTGTAGTGCTGCGAAATCTTGGTACCATCATTATGATATACTAGTTCTGCTAAATCTTGGTACTATCATTTTTGAGATGCTAGTGCTGCTAAATCTCGGTACCATCAGTTTTGAGAAAGTAGTGCTTATTAATCTCGGTACCATCAGTTTTGAGATACTAGTGCTGCTAAATCTTGGGTACCATCATATTTGTAGTGTTGCGAAATCTTGGTACCATCATTATAAGATACTAGTGCTGCTAAATCTTGGTACTATCATTTTTGAGATACTAGTGCTGCTAAATCTTGGGTACCATCATATTTGAGATACTACTGTAGTGCTGCGAAATCTTGGTACCATCATTATGAGATACTAGTGCTGCTAAATCTTGGTACTATCATTTTTGAGATACTAGTGCTGCTAAATCTCGGTACCATCAGTTTTGAGAAACTAGTGCTGCTAAATCTCGGTACCATTAGTTTTGAGATACTAGTGCTGCTAAATCTCGGTACCATCATTTTTGAGATACTAGTGCTGCTCAATCTTGGGTTCCATCATTTTTGAGATACTTGTGCTGCTAAATCTTGGTACCATCATTTTTGAGATACTAGTGCTGCTATATCTTGGTTCCATCATTTTTGAGATACTAGTGCTGCTAAATCTTGGGTTCCATCATTTTTGAGATACTAGTGCTGCTAAATCTTGGTATCATCATTTTTGAGATACTAGTGCAGCTGAATCTTGGTGCCATCATTTTTGAGATACTAGTGCTGCTAAATCTTGGGTTCCATCATTTTTGAGATACTGGTGCTGCTAAATCTTGGTACCATCATTTTTGAGATACTAGTGCTGCTAAATCTTGGGTTCCATCATTTTTGAGATACTAGTGCTGCTAAATCTTGGGTTCCATCATTTTTGAGATACTAGTGCTGCTAAATCTTGGTGCCATCATTTTTGAGATACTGGTGCTGCTGAATCTTGGTTCCATCTTTTTTGAGATACTAGTGTTGCTAAATCTTGGTGCCATCATTTTTTAGATACTAGTGCTTCTAAATCTTGGGTTCCATTATTTTTGAGATACTAGTGCTGCTAAATCTTGGGTTGCATCATTTTTGAGATACTAGTGCTGCTAAATCTTGGTACCATCATTTTTGAGATACTAGTGCTGCTAAATCTTGGGTTCCATCATTTTTGAGATACTAGTGCTGCTAAATCTCGGTACCATCATTTTTGAGATACTATTGCTGCTAAATCCTGGTACCATCATTTTTGAGATACTAGTGCTGCTAAATCTTGGGTTCCATCATGTTTGAGATACTATTGCTGCTAAATCTCGGTACCATCATTTTTGAGATACTAGTGCTGCTATATCTTGGTTCCATCATTTTTGAGATATTAGTGCTGCTACATCTTGGGTTCCATCATTTATGAGATACTAGTGCTGCTAAATCTTGGTGCCATCATTTTTGAGATACTAGTGCTGCTAAATCTTGGTACCATCATTTTTGAGATACTAGTGCTGCTAAATCTTCGTTCCATCATTTTTGAGATACTAGTGCTGCTAAATCTTGGTACCATCATTTTTGAGATACTAGTGCTGCTAAATCTTGGGTTCCATCAATTTTGAGATACTAGTGCTGCTAAATCTTGGGTTCCATCATTTTTGAGATACTAGTGCTGCTAAATCTTGGTGCCATCATTTTTGAGATACTAGTGCTGCTAAATCTTGATACCATTATTTTTGAGATACTAGTGCTGCTAAATCTTGGTACCATCATTATGAGATACTAGTGCTGCTAAATCTTGGTACCATTATTTTTGAGATACTAGTGCTGCTAAATCTTGGTACCATTATTTTTGAGATACTAGTGCTGCTAAATCTTGGTACCATTATTTTTGAGATACTAGTGCTGGTAAATCTTGGTACCATTAATTTTGAGATACTAGTGCTGCTAGTTCATGGTACCATCATTTTTGAGATACTAGTGCTGCTAAATCTTGGTACCATCATTTTTGAGATACTATTGCTGCTAAATCTCGGTACCATCATTTTTGAGATACTAGTGCTGCCATATCTTGGTTCCATCATTTTTGAGATATTAGTGCTGCTAAATGTTGGGTTCCATCATTTTTGAGATACTAGTGCTGGTAAATCTTGGTGCCATCATTTTTGAGATACTAATGCTGCAAAATCTTGGTGCCATCATTTTTGAGATACTAGTGCTGCTAAATCTTGGGTTCCATCATTTTTGAGTTACTAGTGCTGCTAAATCCTGGGTTCCATCAATTTTGAGATACTAGTGCTGCTAAATCTTGGGTTCCATCATTTTTGAGATACTAGTGCTGCTAAATCTTGGTACCATCATTTTTGAGATACTAGTGCTGCTAAATCTTGGTGCCATCATTTTTGAGATACTAGTGCTGCTAAATCTTGGTGCCATCATTTTTGAGATACTAGTGCTGCTAAATCTTGGTACCATTATTTTTGAGATACTAGTGCTGCTAAATCTTGGTACCATCATTATGAGATACTAGTGCTGCTATATCTTGGTACCATTATTTTTGAGATACTAGTGCTGCTAAATCTTGGTGCCATCATTTTTGAGATACTAGTGCTGCTAAATTTGGTACCATTATTTTTGAGATACTAGTGCTGCTAAATCTTGGTACCATTATTTTTGAGATATTAGTGCTGGTAAATCTTGGTACCATTATTTTTGAGATACTAGTGCTGCTAAATCTTGGTGCCATCATTTTTGAGATACTAGTGCTGCTAAATCTTGGTACCATTATTTTTGAGATACTAGTGCTACTAAATCTTGGTGCCATCATTTTTGAGATACTAGTGCTGGTAAATCTTGGTACCATTATTTTTGAGATACTAGTGCTGCTAAATCTTGGTACCATTTTTTTGAGATACTAGTGCTGGTAAATCTTGGTACCATTATTTTTGAGATACTAGTGCTGGTAGATCTTGGTACCATTATTTTTGAGATACTAGTGCTGGTAAATCTTGGTACCATTATTTTTGAGATACTAGTGCTGGTAAATCTTGGTACCATTATTTTTGAGATACTAGTGTTGCTAAATCTTAGTACCATTATTTTTGAGATGCTAGTGCTGGTAAATCTTGGTACCATTATTTTTGAGATACCAGTGCTGCTAAATCTTGGTGCCATCATTTGTGAGATACTAGTGCTGCTAAATCTTGGTACTATTATTTTTGAGATACTAGTGCTGGTAAATCTTGGTACCATTATTTTTGAGATACTAGTGCTGGTAAATCTTGGTACCATTATTTTTGAGATACTAGTGCTGGTAAATCTTGGTACCATTATTTTTGAGATACTAGTGCTGGTAAATCTTGGTACCATTATTTTTGAGATGCTGGTGCTGGTAAATCTTGGTACCATTATTTTTGAGATACTAGTGCTGCTAAATCTTGGTACCATCATTTTTGAGAGACTAGTGCTGCTAAATCTTGGTACCATTATTTTTGAGATACTAGTGCTGCTAAATCTTGGTACCATCATTTTTGAGAGACTAGTGCTGCTAAATCTTGGTACCATTATTTTTGAGATACTAGTGCTGCTAAATCTTGGTACCATCATTTTTGAGAGACTAGTGCTGCTAAATCTTGGTACCATTATTTTTGAGATACTAGTGCTGCTAAATCTTGGTACCATTATTTTTGAGATACTAGTGCTGGTAAATCTTGGTACCATCATTTTTGAGATACTAGTGCTGGTAAATCTTGGTACCATTATTTTTGAGATACTAGTGCTGCTAAATCTTGGTACCATCATTTTTGAGATACTAGTGCTGCTAAATCATGGTGCCATCATTTTTGAGATACTAGTGCTGCTAAATCCTGGTGCCATCATTTTTGAGATACTAGTGCTGCTAAATCCTGGTGCCATCATTTTTGAGATACTAGTGCTGCTAAATCCTGGTGCCATCATTTTTGGGATACTAGTGCTGCTAAATCCTGGTGCCATCATTTTTGGGATACTAGTGCTGCTAAATCTTGGTGCCATCATTTTTGAGATACTAGTGCTGCTAAATCCTGGTGCCATCATTTTTAAGATACTAGTGCTGCTAAATCTTGGTACTATCATTTTTGAAATACTAGTGCTGCTGAATCACGTTGCTGCCATAATCTTTGAGATACCGGTGAAGTGAAGGCACGGAGCTTCTGATATCATTAGTAAAACATAGACCTCATTATAGTTTAGCAATGTTTTATGTTGATTTACATCAGCATCATCAACTTTATAATTCGTAATTACAGTATATTGACGTTTCTTTTGGAAACTTTACAAATTTATTAGTTGTCTGCGTTTTACATTCGGTTCTCTTATCGTCGTTATAATCAACATTTGATTTTTCCAACTCTCTCTCTCTCTCTCTCTCTCTCTCTCTCTCTCTCTCTCTCTCTCTCTCTCTCTCTCTTTTTACCATTATTCAACATTCGCATTCGACAGAGCAGACACATTGCATCTTAAATCGAAGCAATTGTTTTCTTTCAGTTGCTTTCAGAAAGACATTTTTCATGAAGGCAAACGTTTATACCAATAGGAGAATTATTGCCGGGTTTCCGTTTGAACTCTGTAGTTTCTCCAAAATCCTTTCTTTCTGAGGGTTTACTTGTCGTGGCATGCCGCTCAGATGTCGCGAGTTCGCTCCTCCCCCAGGGCGATGAAAAAACCGTTGACTCTGTATCATGATCATTTACTGTTGCAGTGTGGGGTCTGCGGTGGGAGGATGAAACCAACATTCTTTGGAAGCTTGAATTTGAAGTCAATGGCCCCTTGGTCTTGTTCCATGTCAGTGGGTTTCATCTAATGAAATAATAATAATAACAATAATAATAATAATAATACTGTTTGATTTCTATTTTCCTTAAACTAGTTTTCTTATGAAGGAAGTGTCCTATAGTTTGTCCAGATAATAGGTAAGTTTATAATTAAAATCTGTCTGTACGAAAGCCATTCAAACGGGAAATAAAAATTCAACCTTTTGTAATACGAAATAAGGTGAGAATGCCTAACAATTCCATCAAATATAGAGGCAGCACCAATATGCAGTAGATGTAGCTCGCTGTCTAACGTCCCAGTTCCAGAGGTCCTTTATTTACCCACACCGTTGGACTGTGGAACAGTCTCCTTGAGGATGTCGTACAATTGGAACCTCGAAAGTTCAAGCGAAAATATAATACATTACTAACCTAAAACAATTCTCCTTGTGCTTTTAATTATTTAATTGCACTCTAATCTATTTATTTATTAATTTGTTCATTTTTGTTTGTTTTCTAATAACTTATCTTTCCTCTTTGTATTTCCTGTTATTTCCTGTAATTTCTTCCAAATGAAGACAGTATTCTCTGGAAGCTTGAATTTCAAATAAGTGGCCCCTAAGTTAAGTACAGTATACCTTAGTTTAACCAGACCACTGAGCTGATTAACAGCTCTCCTAGGGCTGGCCCGAAGGATTAGACTTATTTTACGTGGCTAAGAACCAACTGGTTACCTAGCAACGGGACCTACAGCTTATTGTGGAATCCGAACCACATTATACCGAGAAATGAGTTTCTATCACCAGAAGTAAATTCCTCTAATTCTTCATTGGCCGGCCGGAGACTCGAACTCGGGCCTAGCAGAGTGCTAGCCGAGAACTCTACCGATTCGGCCAACGAGGAACTATCAGTGGCCCCTGCAGGACTGTTCCATATGAGTAGGGCTCACCACCTGCTGAATAATAATAATAATAATAATAATAATAATAATAATAATAATAATAATAATAATAATAATAATAATAATAATATATAATAATAATAATATACTGAATCGGGCAATTAGAATACTCTTCTCATTATTTTATTTCCTTTCAAGCTCTTGATGCAATTACCCAGGTAAACGCAAAGTAAAATGCACACGTTCCCACTATGTTCTTACACATAAAGGTGAATTATAATAATTACATTTTCTTCTCCTCTGTAAAATGGAACGTTAGGAGCAATACATCAATATAACTGTCTTATCGCAGAGATGAATGTGGGCCATACGTCAGGTTAAACAGGTGATAAGGAGCAAGTATCTGTTCTTTTTCTTTATTTCATTAAGGCTATTTGTGGATGGCTCTACTGAATAAGTAAGTATTGAGAAGTTAATTATCTGTCTTCTATATTGTGGAATAGTATTACGAGGACAAATATAAGCAAACGAAATAAAATACTTCAAGTTAAGTAGGTGGTGAGAGGCAAACATCTATTCTTTGCTTTATTTCAAGCTCCGCTGCTGATTTAGGCTATTTGTGGATGGCCCTAGTGAAGGAATGATTATTATAGGCATTAACTGGAGTAGTTTTACGTCGAAAAATATGAAATAAGTAAGCAAAATAGAATACATTATTTATTCATTTTTCGACAATTTTTGGGGAGCCATTAGGTAATGAAACTGAAAATTTCAGAAAGACTTGACATTTTCCTAGAACGGACATTAGTTTATACTCAGTCAAAGGAATTACTTCCCTGTCATATATTTTGGGATGGTTTTATCTCGACAGATATAAGCAAGCATAACAAATATGTTACTTATTAATTTTTTGACAATTTTTGGGGGGTCATGAGGTACCTCTAGTTTCACATTTTTTTTCTAGAATGTGAGGACAACTGACATTTATACTGTATTTCAATTTTGTTTTAGCGTTCAATTTTGTATTGTACTTGCTTATACTCGAAAATTGTGTGAAATTTAAAAAATAAAGACTCATTGCTCTGTGCCAATGCTCGTTCACGTAGCAGAATTATATTTTATCATTTACTTTTGTATAAATTTCATTATATTCTGGTGGATTTAATGGCCTTCCCATCGTTGATCAATACAAAGAACAGCTCTGCCAATAAGGAAGATGGTTATGCTCTAAGTAAGTCTGAGATGACTGCTTTCTCTAGAATCGAACCTCAAATTTCTGCCGTTATTTGTATGTAACGTTACGTAATATCACCAAATCCAGCCAGTTTTTACTAGAAACCTTTAGACCATCCACTGATTTCAGAGGATGAATCTTAAACACTTTTTTTTTTCCTCTAAACTTTCTCGAAGCGGCTTAAGACCACCTTGAGCCGCATATTTCGCCCTGTGGTTGATCAGCGAGAGTACAACTTATCTGGCGTGGCCGTTTTCACCGCTTCTTACGAACATCTGCGATTGGAAAACTTTCCTTCAACAAATAAAAGAAACCAAAGTACTCGCTGCTTTGAGACTTAAGAATTGACAAATTGTCTTCTTCTTCAATCTCTGTAGGTTGGAAATATGGGCCATTGAGGTAGAGTGGTTTGAAAACATCTCACATTACGAAGCCACACATTGTAGGGATAATGTTGTAACTTTGGCTTCTTTTCCAGTAAGTCTGTATTCAACAGAGATTATTGAGGTTACTGTGCTTTGTTCCGTTCTCCGATTATTATTATTATTATTATTATTATTATTATTATTATTATTATTATTATTATTATTATTATTATTTTACAATTCTCTAGTAAGTGCTTTGGCCGTGCTTGGGCTGTTAATAGTCTGAATTTTGTATCATGAACATCAGCATCAATAACAATGATAAGATAACAGCCACACTCACCGACACACACACACACACACACACATATATATATATATATATATATATATATATATATATATATATATATATATATATGTGTGTGTGTGTGTGTGTGTGTGTATGTAGCTCAAGGGTGGAATTAATATAATGCAAATCTGGGAAACTATTTTTTACAAAAGTAGTAATTTATACATATATAATATATACACATATATATTGTTACGTGTGAGGGTCTTGGCTGATCATGTATTGTTCAATTTACGTAATTTTTACGGCCCTGCAAACCAAGATTACACGTAACCTGCCACTTGAAGCCAAAAGTTAACCTCAAAGACAGTCGTTAATTAGCCAAAGGTCGCCAGTTAAGGGTAATTAACCTTAACAAGAATATTTGAGATGAATTTGATTTTAAACGCAACGGTTCTTCCAAACATTCGGACGCGAGGCATACAAAAGCATCGAGATTTAACCTGATTTTGCTTACCCTAAATCCTAGGTATTTTACTGGAATAACGGGGTTGAAGCTAACAATATAATAATTAGGCTTAATCTAGACTTCGTAAACACATATACCCTAAGTGGTGGCTGAAGGAAGAAAACAAAGAAAGAGTTGGAAATACAGAAAAGAGGTTAAAAGAATGGACGAAGTTTCGAACAGCACACAGACTCTACCTTAATGACGAAGCGTTGGCGCGCATTTACAACGGACGTGCTGAAGTTCGGGTGTGTGTTTCTTGCTCCACCATTCACTAATAAAATAATAGACAAAGGCGGGGACAGGGCCACCTTCCAGACGTCTGCTCGAGACGGCGGCTAGTTTCTCTCTGCCTCTTGTCTGACCAGCGCTGGGTCAAAACAGGCCTACAGTCATGCCTTAGGCGTCTATGCTCTGTTAAAAACATTCGCCACGAGAGACAGGTAGAAAGGAAAAAAGGACTTTAGGACCACCTATTCTTAAAGTTGAATATGGAAATTTCTCCTATGGGGTTAAATGCCTAAATGCTACCTATTCCTTTCTCCAACGGATGTTAAAGTTTGAACTGAAGACGCTCCTAATGCGGACAATGGCTTTTCCCGGTCTTGGTCAGGCTGATATTATTTACAATCAAATGTTACGAGGGCGAACAGCAGTAATATTTATAAAAGCTCCCCCCCTTAAGAGGGCCATCACTCCCTTTTCGGGCGTGAAGGTCTGTACTAAGCAAGCTGTTCGCCTCTATTAGGTTACTCTTCTTCCCCTGAGCAGATTAGTCCTGGTTAGCCTACTAGCTACAGAACTACCTAACCCTAGATAGGACACGAGCTATAATCACTACTTTACCTAATTCTAATAGTACTAGAAGGTGCTCACGGTTATTATAGGCTACCTCCTACAATCATGATGTGTTTTAGACCTAGCCTAGTGGTACATTCTATGATATTCCCTAGCCTAACCCATCCTAACCCGACCGTAGCACCAACATAAGAGTTAATATTCTAACTAAATTACAACATGGTTTATGTTTAATACAATTAAAATTGACTAGTTAATTCATGAGGGTTGCCTCATATGATAAATGGGTGCCTCACTGAGGTCTTAGGCCATGCGTGTCATGAGCATCGTGGCTCGTTTCACAATAGTTAAGATTACTGAAATTAGTTAGGCTACTTACATGATTACTGCGGCTCGGTGGTAAGTGGAAAGAACAAGGTTACTAAATTGATGTACTGTACTTTAAGGTGGCCTAGGCTAGGTACAAATAAAAGGAAGAGATCACACTGGCTACCTTCTCTGGGCAAGGGGCCAGGATCACTCTTAGATGTTAGGGCACTGTGCCGAGAGGGCACTAGTGCCAGGATGAGCTTATAGCTTCGCAACTACTGGGCTCTCTTCCGCCCCTTCTTCTTCTTCTTCGGGTTCCTCCAAGGCCTATCAGTAGCTGGCCTAGCAGGTGATGAGAGCACCGACTCCGGGGACAGGCCAGAAGGGCTAGCGGGCGCGAAGTCAGGGGCAACTGCAAAAGCTGCGGGAGGACTCCCTACTCCGGCTGCTGCGACAACCGGAGCGAGAGCGATCTCGACTTCTGCATCCGAGGATGCCAGTTCCTGGTCTTCCAAGGAAGGGGTACCATTTCGATCCTCCAGGGGTTCATCCCCTGGAGTCAAATTTTGCAAAGAAGAAGGTTCGGGTGCTGGAGGCTCTCCAGTCGCAATGATCAGCTGCATGGGGAATCCTAAATCTCCCGGAGGAGGATTCGCCTCATGATTTAGACCCGGCATGGGGGCCTTTTCCACTGGTAGCTCAACGTCCGTGGCGGACGGAGTCTGGCACTGCTCAGTGCTCGCAAGTGGCACTGGCAGCAGTTGAGGGTCAGGCATGCCTGACAAGGGGTCCGGAGGTGCAATACCTCTCGGACGACTTGGGTTTGGCTGCGGCAGAGATTCCTGCCCCAGCAGGAGATCGTAGCCTCTCCTAGAGTTTTGTTCGGGGGCGTCCGCTGGGCGTTACTTGCTTGGGCAGCCCTCCCAATTTGTGGAGTGGTCTGCCCGCTTGCACGTCCTGCAGCGGTACTGCTCCTCCTGAATCTCTCTTCGCGGAGGGGGAGGACCTCTTGGTGGGCCAGCCCTTCGCGATTGGAGAGGGCTAGGCCTGAAATAGGTTGGGTGGCGCCCCTTCCGCGGACCACTTTGGTGGGCGGAAGGTGGAGGTTTGTCACTATTGAGAGTTTTACATGTGGCCTCTGTGGAGGAGGTAACGTGGCTGCGGAGTGGCGTTGGTAACGGGCTTCCGCAGAGAAGATCCCGACCCAACAAGAAGGCCACTCCGGGCCGAATTCCACCTACCACGCCGAGGCGGTGGGGTATCGTGCCCCAAGGTGTCATTACCTGGAGTTGGACCGTGGGAACGGTGATGGTGTGGCCCTCTATCCACTTCATTTCCCACCGCGTTTCTTCGTCAACCATGGCACCGGCTGGCACTTGGGCCCTAGTGATCAGGCTAATGTCTGCCGCAGTGTCTACTGTGACCGGAAGGGTCACTGGCAGGCTAGTGCTCTGAAGAGGGGCCACCGAGATGAACTGGGTTTCCAGTCTCTCGGGGTAAAGGATCCGGTGCAGACCAGCAGCAGAAAATGAAGTGCTGATTAGGTTGACAAATTTGGTGGTGGGGACATGATGTGGACAGGCCGGAGATCCAGCATTGTAGTGGCTAGCAGCCCCACAGGATCTGCACGGGCCTTTTGGATGGGCTCGGTGGCCTGCAGTAACTATTGGAGGAGAGGGCTGAGCGGATGAATCGGGAGCGGAGTTCTGGCTGGTAGGGTTAGGCTGCTTATTAGTGCCAAGTTTGTATCGGCACTCAGCTTCAGCATGGCCCCCCTTCTTGCAATAGGTGCATATGGTCTTGCTCGGCAGTCCATTCTTCGGGTGAGTGGAGTTCGAGAGGTAGTCCGGAGGGATGATTCGCTTCTGAGAGGTGCTATGCGACTGATTGAAAGTTTCCCACGAATCAGCCATGCGACAAGCTTCCATAAGTGTGGAGGGCTGTTTATCGTTAAGATATACCGCAAGGGGCCCAGGCACACATTGGAAAAGGTCTTCTAGCATGGTCCGATTGAAAAGATCCTCAAACGTCGTGCAGGCCAAGGAGTCGAACCAGCGCGTACCGGACTGGGTTTTGTGACATGCCCATTCCATCCAAGACCAGCCGACTTCCTTGGCAAGACCTCGGAACCGTTGTCTCCATTTTTCTGGGGTTATCTCGTAGGCCTTTGTAATGACTCTACGAACTTCTGCCATGTTACCTCTCTGGCTCTTCTCCAGTGAGCGAAGCGCTGCCTTGGCTTTTCCCTCCATATGCTTGGCTAGTATTAAGGCTCTCTCCGTCTCCGTGGTGATGTAGTTATCGAAAAGAGCCTCGATCTCCTCCAGCCATGCTTCTGGCTCGTCCTCAGTCCACTTGGGGACTAGGGAATTGATGCTCGAAATTGGAGCGTTTGATGCAGCAGGTGTAGGACTGGAGGCTTGATGGCTAGCCATAGCTTCGGCATTCTCCATTTTCGCTCTCTCAAGCTCGAGCTCCTTCTCCTTTAGGGCTAACTCAGTTTCCTTGCAGGCTAACTCATGCTGTCTTCTTCTTTCTTCTCTTTCCTCTTCATATTGCCTTTGCTCGGCTTCATACTTCCTCTGCTCGAGTCTTTCTTCCTTCTCCCGCTTGGCCAAGTCATCCACTTGCTCCTTAACCCAGGTGGTAAGTTCCGAGCCGGTGAGACCTGCCGCCGTCCCCAGCCCCAGGAAGGTTTTATAATGCTCTGCTGCCATGGTTCTGGTGGGGAAGGGCGTCTAACCGGGTCGACTGGGCGTACTTGGGCAGCGAGGAAGTGTCTCTTCAAATGACGTGGCACCCTTTCAAAAGGTGGCACAGTAGTTTGGGTGTGCCGTGTACAGGTCACACTGGTGGCACTCAGTATCCCTAGGCACTGGTGCAGGTTAGGTTCCAGAAGAACTTTCTCTTCTGTGTTCCCGTTTGGTTTTTGTTTTATTTATTTTTCTGGATGCTTGCTTGGTGGCACTTATGGTGCCAATGTGTTCCTAGGGACCCTCTACTGGAGTCCAACTAGGCTATATGGGAGGAAAGGCACTCTACACCCCCTGCAGAGTGCAACAATCGAATGAGAGAGAAAGGGAAGGTAAAAGAGAGAGAGAGAGAGAGAGAGAGAGAGAGAGAGAGAGAGAGAGAGAGAGAGAGAAAAGTAAGCTATTCAAGTGATGACAGTGCTGCAAATTATTGGCACTGTGGAATAAAGTGAATTTGGGTTTTTTTTTTTTCCTTAAAGATCCTCGTGAGTGGCTGGTCCCAGTACCGGCCCCAGTGCTGGCCCCTTCTTTTTTCAGAGGGTGAAAACTACTGTTTGCTTCGGTCTGGATAGCAGGCCTCACTCGTGACCGACAGTTTATCACTGTATCGTAATTACTCTTAACTCGTCCTCATCTATTGTGGGACCGAGGTGTTTCTTTTATTTGGTTTATTGTATTCGAATTAATTAGCCTAGTGTCGGCCGTTCTTTCTTTGAAGAGGGTCACGTACACTTAGGTTAGGAATGCTTACTTGAACGACGAGAGAGAGAGAGAGAGAGAGAGAGAGAGAGAGAGAGAGAGAGAGAGAGAGAGAGAGAGAGAGAGAGAATTTTCAATCAGCGAATTTCTTGCTGCTTGAGAACATGTAAACAAAGATTTTATACATGCACAATGGCATGGATCTTAATAAAATGATATAGATGCGTCGTCTTGACTTCCTTAGGGATGGCTTTATTATCTTAATTTTCCTGGGAGCCGACGTCACAAAAGTTTATCGTAAAATTTTAAATTCTCTTTATATGATTTTTATAGCAGGTATTTGTATAGGAACTTGTTATGGTACTCCTAACTAAGGCCTATCTTTCCCTGCCTAAATTATCTTTTGTTTTTTTTTCTAGCTAAGATATTGCGAGGTGGGTTTACTACGAAAAGCAAAAAAAAAAAAGAAAATGACCCAAGAGTGGCTCGGGCAGAGTCTGGTCACAACAGCGGATGACAATAACAAGGTCTTAAGATGGCGGCCAAGTCCCGTTAGGCCTAAATTTCAAAACCTTGGGCGGCGCGACAACATCAAATGGCGGTTCTCTCACAAACAGTTCGAACAATTTCAAAACAACCGCGCGAACACGGCGGAGGAATCCAAGATGGCGGGTATTTCCTTTTAGCACCAAATTCAAAAACAACGCATAAAACAAATGCAGGTATCCAGATTTTACTTTAAATATACCAATCATGCATAGCGTTTTACGTTACGGATGGAAAACTAAATTACCAAACAACTTTGTCTTTTGTTATCGTATTCTCACCCGGACATTAAACAAAAGAATGAAAAGAGAAATGCTAGTCTGCCTGCGTAAATTTACGTTGTTGAACGGTACCTTTATTGTAAAATTACTATTTCAGTTCGTTGCTACTTCACTGA